>JASFDF010000083.1:0-69596 GCA_036937115.1 Nidularia sp. FH-822889
TCGTAAGAGAGCCAACTAGTGAAAGTGTCTTATGAGAAGCAACTAATTAGTCCCTCTACAGCTCTGTATGTCCATGGAAAGGGTCAGTGGACTGCCGCTATACGTCTCGGGCTGCTGGAAATACTGACGATTGCCGTAGGACGGCATCATATTACAATGCAAATGTAGACGGTAAAGTCGTCAAGGATGTCGCATGGTGAGCTCATATTTTGTATCGAAGGCATTGAAGATTTGCTGACAGCACCACCGTCTAGGTACTATCCAGATACCATCACAGACAAGGCGAAACCTATCGAGGGATATGTCGCCTTCTATAAGGTAAGGGTCGTTTATTGGACTCGGACAGAGGAGTTAGGTACTGAATAGTACCTGGATTGGAATAGAATAAAGTCGCCTTCGAGTAAGGCGGTGCATGCACATATAGGAGCGACGAAAGATGACATCCAGCGAAAGAGACAATGATATGCTTTTCTGGAGAATGTATTCATGTAACAACATTATCGGACAATGGCACAATGTAAACCTGATTCGAGAATAGAGGTAAGATGGCAGGAAAGCCGAAAGCAGAGGTGCAACATACTGGAAATGAGAAGCAGCGAATATTGACGATTATGTTTGTCCTATTGCGCCGTTCTACCATATGAACGCGTATTGCTTCAAAGTAACTGGCAGCAGTACGTCGAATAATATTGAAGTCCTGTGATGCAAGTCATGCTCACTCATTCCCAGCGCTGACTTAAGTAGATCAATGCCCCTCAAGAGATCACAAACGATCAAATTTGCTTACGAAATTGAATGATGCCGCCTTCTTGCGAGTCCTACTGGTATCGACGAAGGGGCACGCCCACTGGCTAAGACTTCTCCTGGATGCTGGGTGCGCTGTTTAATGGCGGCGGGGATATTATCGACTATGAAGTGCGTCCCCATATACCCAAGCCACCAGATACACGCTCCCAGTATACTGCGCTCTCGTTCCAGTGCTGACGGCAATGTTGTAGGATGTTTATTTCATAGGTTGTGTACATGACCGTTGTCTATCGCCTATGTAGTGTGACTCTGGCGTGACCCAGGTAATACTCTAAGTGTCCGTGTCTATCTCGTTACATCCTGTGATCTTATCTAATCATGACTTACGATCCGATAGCGCTATCGTTAGGGTAAGGAAATGTCGCCCTCGTTACTCCCGGAGTTAAGCTATAAATAGCACCCTTCACCATTCCACGCAACACCCTGTCTTGCAGGTAATCGTTGTCGGCAGCATGATCCGCGGCAGCCGGTTGCCGGTGAATCCTGAGCAGTTTAGTCCTCGTAGACTTGTCCTTTCGGGTCGGCTCTAGCCGTCTTTGATGTCGGGATGTCAAACTTCCACCTCGTGGTCCAGTTGGTCGTGCAGAAGGGGACTGGTTTACCAGCCTTGGCATTTCTGCCAGATCATATGACCCCGTCCCTATCCTCCCAGCTCCCCACTTGAATCTCGGCAATACCTGTTTTTCGCAGGCAAGGAGAGTAGCGTCATCATAACTTCATCAATAAATCATGCAAGCGTGGGTATGTCATATTCGGCCGCTGCGGCTCTATTTGGTCCGACTGCACCTAAGTATACCGGCAGCATTCTTAAAGCCTTCCCAGCGCAAGCTTTCTCACAGTGTCACCCGGGGGCGTTGAAGTGACGCATGGTGTCTAAAATGTTTTAACCATGCGACCAGCAGGGTTCGAACTCGCGTCCAACAACCAGCCTGGGGTTAATCCTACGGAGGTGCCACCTGAGCCACCGCGGCCCCTATAAAAATTTGTACTACATTGAGGAAGTATATTCACTTCGGATTACCTTCCAGCTAAATGCCAAACGATAGACCGCTCCTAAAAGTGCACCTTATGCGGTATCGCTTGCCTTGAATAATCAGTTTGGTAAGAAACGAGCGCGGGGGATGTGATATAAAAGGAATGAGCGGGGCCAAGTGGTGCAGCTTGCACGTGATAAGCAATCGTCTCTCGTAGTTGCCGCCATCTCTCTGCAAACTTTCCTGGATCCCGCGGCGCACTGTCCGAATTTTAGGAGCGGTCTATCATTTTGCATTTAGCTGTCATATTCAGAATTCGAAGATAATCAATATAATAAATCCCCCAGCACAGCCGTACCAAATGCCCCGAAATTAGCCCAACCCCTCTGAGACCTCTCGAAGATACAGTCTCTCCTAACCATCTCACAACAGCAATTTTAGATAACTGATGCCTTCGATTGTTTCCCAGCGGATGGTATGCTCGCTAGTTAAATGCTACTGTGATATAGTAATATATAGCTACACAATCCCTAATTTCCCTCTCAGTTGTCCCTAACGTGAGCAACCAAGTACTTTAACCTGAATCCGTCTTGGCATATTAGATTCGAGTTGCATGGCTAAAATATAGTCAAGTACATACGTACAGAAACAACATATGTTTCAGAATGCATCGAGAAGGGTATTGATGTCCCGAGTATCTTATACCTATCGTGATATCTGTAGAAAGCGATAGTCCTGGCGCACCCTGTGGCGGTAATCAGGCTGTATTAAGTGGATACGTTTAACAGCAACGAACTTTAACAAATGAGGCGCTTACCAGTCGCGTTCCTCGTAGCATCGATCATCGCTGCCCATATCCGCCAATGGCCGCGTAATCTAGTGCGAAGAACCACAAATGAGCGTTCAGAGATGGAATAGAATATCAGGACGTTCCATGAGCGCCAGTGCTCACAGCAAAATAGATAAATGGATCCTGGTGGATGATACCGATGCAACATCCTACTTTATAAGTATTGTTGATCAATGATGAGTATTCAATGTGCAGGAGGCTACGCCACTACTCTCCGTCGGGCATCAGTAGCAGGAAGAGCGTGTTAATCGCAGGAGAGCCCCGACCCCGTCAAAGATGTCCAAAAGCGGTGGGTAGACCCACTGCTAGCCATCATCTCACCTATCACTATGAACAGCCATTACCCAGACTCACCTACCAGCATCAGCAGCTTGGATGCCTGGCACTCATTCAGAGTCATCTCACCCCAGAAAGAAGCTTTGTATAGTATAACTTAGTCACGGGCGTTCATCAGTTAGAACGAATCAATCTGTGGAAGATTAAGGACATCCTCGGAAGTTGGGAACAGACAAAGCGATGCGATGCTCAAACCTCCATGAAATGTATAACTGCCATCGAGATTCAGAGAACGCACTTTCGGCGATGAAGTTGTTGAGCAGTACCGCCGAAGATCTCTTAATGTGATAAACAGGTATCAGAGGCTTAGCGTAGAAGCATTTTTGGTTTGCAAAACATGGCATATGTAGTGCGTACGTGGGTGGTGCATAATGGCTGGCATGCAGGGGTAGAATAAGACATGAAAAGACCGGGGGCCGCGACCAACAATTACTCGGCATCCACAACCACTGTTTGCAGGCCCTGCAAACGAAGACGAAGACATGTCAGGTTTCACGAAAGATGAAGACTGGAGAAGCCACGCACCTTGAATGATGCCACGGGGACGTGGCTAACATATGTATAGAGCTTCTCCTTTGCATTCTCCTCGTCATTGCGCTTGCCTGTAAAATCCAAGGCCATATATCAGCAATGGCGAACCGAATTACACAATATCTAAGGTTCGAAAAGAATGAAAACTCACGTTCAAGCTTGACCCGCAGTCTGTGGGGAACGGTCTTGATACCTTGTGCCCAGACAGCCTGGTTGAGTTTGGGGTCGATTCGCACATCGGAGGTGCCCATGGTCTTCTGCGCGAAGTCGATGACGGATTTCACGGCCCAGGGAGCGCGCTTTTTGAATGAACGGCCATGCACGCGCTTGTGTAGGTGGATGGTGTACTCCCGGGTGACGACGTCCTGGAGCGCGGAGCGAGTCTTTCCGCCGGTCTGTGCAAAGTCAGCTCACTGAAACAGGCCGTCGATAAGGTATATGGGCACCTTTTTCTTGTTTGTGGGGGCCTATAAATCGATTGGATATATTAACAGTCAATCGTGCATCGCAGAGTCAGAGTTTGGACGCACCATGTCTTGAGGATGTCGATGTCGATGAGCAAAGGTCGAGAAATTGCCAAGCAGTTGTTTGGTGAAGATCTGTTGTGTAAACAAAATAAGGTTCAGGTGGCTTGCAAGCCGTACGGCAAGCACCGAGGTGCACCAGCGTCTGGAGCCACGTGCCGCCGTATCCTGTGAGCGCGTGATGCAAACTGTTTGTTCGGCGTTGCAGATGAACTCCTATCAATCAGATGTGCGCAGATCACAGATTTGTTCATTCTTGTCCCTCTTTGGGCGCTCCTTTGTGCCTTCGTCCCCCTTTGTCCTTCCTTGAGCAATCCCATTATCCTACTTTTCCTTTATCCTCGACCTATTGTTCTCCGTCATACCTTCACGCATTGTAGTTTGTATGCGTCGGCAATTGGTTCTACAAACTTTGTGGACTCTGGGCTCCACCCATGTGCTTAACTTTTTCAATGTTCTCATCGAACATATGGTATTTGAACACCCGTATCAGGTAAAGTAAGGAACTACGATTTCGGACGCACACACCCCTGAGATCTCTCGTGGTGTTCGGTTGTATTTACATGCGCCCCAGTATAAAGAGACAGGCGGTTTCATCGAGATGTCTCCAACTCAATCTTCGAGTCTTCTTCCCAGACCTCCTCCCCTTCGTGTTCGCAGCACCTTCGCTCTCTACCCAACAACCTCTTCATACCGGCCATAATGCGTTTCTCCGTTGCTGCTTTCACTCTCTTTGGCGTCCTTGCCACAGCATCCGCCTCCACTTTCCAGCGCCGGCAGTCGATACCTGGTACGTCTCCATGTCGACCATATTTCCAAACATATTCCTAATCCCTTTTCTCTAGCCTGCGCTCTTACCTGCATCACCCAGGCTGATTTGGATGGTTGCCAGCAGACTGATAACTCCTGCTTATGCAGGAGCCAGAAGTTCGTCAGCAGCACCACGACGTGCATTGAGCAGACTTGCCAGGGTAGTGACCTCGCTGCTGCCACTACCGCTGCCCAGCAACTCTGTGCCGCTGTTGTATGTTCTTGCTCTCGGTCATATGCTTCTTATCTCTGTGATGCTTACATAGTTTACTTCCAGGGTGTTACCTTGACCAGCACACCTTCTTCGTCCGCCAGTGGCGGCTCGAGCTCTTCTGCGCCAGCATCGTCGGCTACTTCCACTGCTCCCTCTGGTACCAGCAAGACTGCCTCTGGCAGCTCTGCTGCCTCCTCTGGCACTTCGAGCGCCCCTCCCGCTGCCACCAGCAACACCAGCGGTGCTTCCTCCCATGGCGTCAACGGCCTCGCCGGTTTGGCCGCCATCGGCCTCGTTGCCCTTGCTCTTTAAGGGCCCCTTCTCGTTCGATGTACGCCTCCTTTACATACCCGCGGACGTAGTCCGATGTTAAGAGGGAGGTGTCTTGCGTTTACTAGCCATTCGAGTTCCATTCGTTGCGCATTATTTATCAAGTACATTATCTTGAAAGTATAAAGAACTCATTTTACATGACTATGTCCTTTTTTCCCCCTGTGTGCGACAAAGTTCGAATTCTCTGGGCGATCCTTCAAACATCTATTCTTTCAAATCTGACACGTACCATCAAAATCAGAACTTCAAAATCCTAGCCGCCTCAAGCCCACTCGACTACCATCAACAACGATATTAGCGTGGAACTTTCGTGGCGAAATTGTTGGGACCTCTTCTATACTTACACGCCACTAATCACACCCCAGATTTCAACTTCATGTGAACCTGCCATCCATATCCAGGCAGAGTGCGCACAAACGCTTCGCTTTGAACTTAGCTGCACACACAACTTCCTTCACTAGCGACGAGCGCTCCGCTGACGCTTTCTCATGCATCCACGAATTCCATCAGGCCTTTCTATGTAACCGGAGCCCCACCTGCTTCGAATTCCAATCTACCCAACGCTTTGAAGACATCGTACATATGCACTGGACCTCATGATCTATGATAGCATTTACAAATGCATGATCATCATGACCAGGTGAGGCCAGTGCTCTCCCCCGCGATGAAACGTTCAGTAAGTTTAGACACCCTACATTGAACATCTCATCCTCTGGATTCGGATATCAGGTTCGTGATCATCAAGCGAGTTTGTGGACATACGCCGTGCCACACCGTGCCAGGTAAGGACGTCTAGAACACCCAGCGGCGAGCGCTCAGACTTCAAAGCCTTCACTAGTCACCGCTCGGTGTCAATGCCGAACGCCAATTAGCCGCATGTGTGTGCGTCGGCGGACATGTCAGGATCGACGGAACAAATTCAGCAAGCCCATGTTCTCCAGATCAGGCTCCGCGCCCCGCAAAATAATCAAATGCCCCGGATCCAACAATGCGTAAATTTGAAATTCCATTGCATTTCATCGATGACCTCCTAAAATTCGGGAAGACATCAACTCCTCGATGATGCATAGATACTAACATCTACGCAAGACGACCGTCATGGGCGACTCCGAAGGAGTGGGCTAGAGTGAAGGGCTCCGACCCCTCCAACTCTTTAGTAATATTCCAGCTGATTATATCCAGCTCGTCTTCGCTGATCTTGAAAGTTTTTCGAATTCCCCGGGTGAGAAGATCTAGGAAATTTTCATATGGACTCTGTGGGCTGACATGCCCTCCCCGATGATCCTTTCATGACCGACAAGTTGCACTGCATGCACCCCCTGTTTAAACTCTCCGCATTTTTCTTTGCGGCATTGCGGATGTAGCGTCGTTTTCCCGGGTAGGATGGTGTTCGCAGCAAGTTCGCAGCACAAATGTGTGCTCTTCCCCGGGCTGCCACGGCATTCGTGCTGATGTAAATTAAAGCAGTGGACTTGGCGATCTCTAACGATTTATCGACTCAGATTCAGACCTCCTGTGAGCCCCTGTGACGTCAAAACATTAGACCCAATCCGGTATTTGCAATTATCAAGGCTTCTTGAAAATTCTGCAAGCAATTCCTGACATTACAAGGTAGGTCAGAGGTCTCGAATAATATTCCGCACATCGTACGCGTGTATTAATAGAGGGCCCAGGAATGTTCCTCTGATACAGTGATAGATAAGCGATTGCCTGTAATTAGCTGCTATCTCGACCTGTTTAATCATTTCTCAACGGTAATATTGTGGCACGTCGATTCCACATAGCCAATCCCGCCACTGTTGGCTATGATGAGCACATGATGAATATGATGTCTATACATGCCTTAGGCAATATGATTCTGGATTCAGTACTTGCTACGGTTCTCATACATCACATAAGTCCAGCATCAACAGTTAGCATCTGCTGGCCTTTAAGATCGGTACATGTACTCTATTACCACTTCCCCGTGTGTGAGCGGTACTAAGAAAATTTACACCTTGAAAGGGATCTCGAACTTGGGAGCTCGATGTAATTTAATTCGGTGAGCGCATACCCTCACCCCTATCTTATTAAAGGGAGAGGTATAAGCCGTCTTACTTTATTTCCATCCATCCACATAAAACGGAAGCTCAGTCGATAAATTATTATTACACCAGGACTATCGTATTTGCACCTTCAGATATGAGTAATAGTCTCGGACTTACATTTATTATCCATGGAGGTTTCACTGCAAACATTCGTGGTTTACAGTTACCTCAGTGTAAGATCCACGAAAACATACCGGGGTTGTTCCAGAGATCAATTTGAAATGGCACAAAATGATGACAAGAATGCAGGCCCGAGGTAATTTGTGGGTCGCAGATAAATAGCTGACCAATGGCAACATTTCTTAAGACGACTGGGGAAATAGGTTAAATAATAGAATCTGGATCCGTCTTTTAATCATCAGCCTGGCTCTCTGATGCAGATATGTTGCAGTGTATGTAAATAATAATCTAGAAGTAAACAATTGAACGTAGATCCGGGCAGATAAGCACTATCGACGGCGCAACAACGCGTGCGTTTATGTGGCCATACTAGGCTCTGGCAATAGCCTAATGCTTTTGAAAATAAAGTATTGGTGAGGGAAAGGACGAGGTTTCACCGAATACTTCCTGGGATCATTCAGTATGAAAACGTGAACAGCAAAGATATAATTGAAACAGGCGAATAAATAGAATTCACACCGATATCATATAGACACAGAAGATGAACAGTGTCAGAAAAAAGAACCGCAAGCCATAGAAATGTAGTACAACGAGTGTTCTGATTTCGAAAGTAAGAAAACAGTCGAAGATAAGAAGGTGCGATTGTTTTAGAGTCTAAATGGCATTCCGTACTTAAAATTTTAAAGTGTAGCGTACTGTGGAATCGCCCTACTTTGGGCGTCAATGGGTTGATTGCTGACGCCTATTGGAAGAACGGCGCATAGCCCAATAGACGGTGAAGAAATACCGGACATTTGTCCAATTCTGTTTTCCGTAAGCTTCGACGATGAAATCCCTGTATTCTCCATCAACCCCAGCCACGTCCAGGGCGTGTTCCATTGTCCATATGGGGGACGCGGTACTCCTTTCTGTGAAAGGATAGCTTATAAACATGAACGCTTTATCTAACTCTGACAACTGAGTATTTGGAAGAACCGTGATATGTTGAAGATTCATTTCCGCGGGCATGAAGTACCTAGGTCGAAAAAATAAATCAGTTCGCAGCCAGCAAAAAAACATAGTTTGCGACGAACGTCATGATAGAGCTGAGATCCGGCTGGAAGAAGTTGGTGACGTTGCCAGAGTTATACATATTCAAAATATGCTTATAAACATCCTCCTCCGTCCAGCCAGTTTGGGAGTTTTTGTAGAATGAGGCGACAGCTATTGGGAAATTAATCAATGTTCGCAAGTCACAAAGGAATAAATTGCCTACCATCTGGTCGAAGAGTATACCTACCGCCTTTCAGAGGAGCATGGAACTCATGCATAAAGCCCAGAGCATGGCCAAATTCGTGCAAAATTATGCCCTGATCGTTGCCAATAATATCTAGGCCTAGGCTAACCTGAGCCAGGTTCATTGTAGCCTGGTTTCGAGGTACTTGGAGATTCTCCTTCCCCATAAACGACCAAGAGCCAAGTTTGGGATCGAACGTAATCCGAAGCATGGCATCTTGAGTTTCGAGGAATTTAAATTTGAGATTGACGTATTTCTCCCATTCTTTAATGATCACTTTCACTTTTTCTTGTTGCGCTCTGGTTCCTGGATTTTTGCCCAAGAAACAGAACGTAATAGTCTAGAATAAGAGGCGCTCAATATGTTTTCAATTGTGAGAACTATCGACCGCTTTACCATTCCATTGTTCCACATATTATTGGTCCTCGCTAGTAAAGCTTGACCACCATGCCGCTCAGGATCTGTGAAGTTCTCCTTCATCACCAGAGCACCATCTTTATCAATGGCGACATCAGCACAAGCGCCTCGATACCAAGCAGGTGCTGTGGTCGATGATTGAGTTGAAGCACGGTCGCCGCTATCCGCGCCCTCTAGGTTCTGAAGCCATGCAGACTCTAATGCTTCTGGAGACGCATTGTACATGTCGAGATTATAATTGCGAAGGGCGCAGAAACTAGGAGGGGAAAAGGCCGAATGATAGATAACCTGAATAATGACAGCCCCTTATAACAAATAGAGTTATAGCATGACGTAGGAAGCAAGTAAGTAAGAGGCTGCTGTATCATTTGTTTTACGAGCGCACCGGACGCGGAGACCACTTTAGGGTTGCGGTCCGTATTCGTATACGACACTCACCTCCGCTATACCATCTCACTGTGACAACACATGTTATTTCCTTCTCAATCGGAACGAGACGTACTTTCTCCTGTGTTCATCATTGTGTACACCGGAAACGTTATCTATATGTGCTCCGGTGGCTGACGCCGGGTTCTCTACTGACGGTGTTGCGGGGAATTTGTGCTCGCTACTGCACTGCCGCGATGCTCGGAATGCGTTTGAAGGCAGAGGCGCTGTCTCGAGTACCAACAAAACGCACACCGAAAACATAGCTGGGAGGTGATAAGAGGCACCAGGATGGAAATCTGTAGATATTGTATAATGCAACACTCCGATGTATGCGCTGTGACGAGAATACTAGTTGGAAGTGCTCTTCTCCCGGTAGTATTGGCATTTACACGGTACCTTGATATCATTTTCCTCCTTCATGATTTTCTCTTCGATTGTATATCAAGGGAATTACAGCTGTAGAGACACCCGAGATGATTTATAGAGCTGTTGGGAATGTACCCGTGTCCAGGTCAAAGTGTTGTTTAACAACATGATCATTGTAAGAGCAATGATTTGTTTGCTGTCGCGTTATATGTTCGTCGTCGGGGCTTCAAGAATGAAAGTTTGGTTGTGGAGGCTAATCCAAATATGAACAATACACCAGGCACGTGCAGTATGTACTATTTTCTCTCTCGAAACTCGAGCCAATGAACAAGGAGTTTTAGTCGTGGATATATTAGCAGTCGCGGTAAGTTTATTAGCATAGCCAAGTCAAACGAGTCTGGTCCAAAGTCCATATAACGACAAATGATACAAAAAGCTACATAATGAGTACAAGAACAAACGGAATATCCATCGCTGCCAAAAGCCACTCAGCGGCGGAACGTCTCGTATCCACCAGGCGCCGGACGACTAGTCACATCATGCTCCTCCCTAGAACTTGGGCCCTCATCTGCAAACGGATCGTCCTTATCGTCTTGCAAACCATATCCGAATTTTCCATCGCCAGGAACATAGCCCGGAGGCTTACCCTCGCCATCGTAGGGTGGCACGAACGCCTCATCGCGATTGCGGGGAGGGGGCCCGGGAGGCGGCGCGTAACCAGACTGGGGGAAGTTAGGCTGACCGGCATAGGGCTGCCCGGAATACGGAACGTTGTATCCGTACCCGCCGGGGCCGTTATACGGGGGGTTATAGTGCGAGGGGAAGGCACCCATGCGCACTTGATTGGAGGGCGCGCGCGTAGCGTTGGCGGGGCTGGAGGGGTCGAGGAGTTGACGGTAATAGCTGAATGCTACTGCGGTGAAGAAGGCGGCGAGAACTAGGGAGTGTTGCGTTAGGTATGCAGGGGGAAGAGGCATGAGATTACGCCTCACCGGAAGTTACTAGAAAGGCGACAATTTCTGACCACGAATCACGGTTGTAGGAGTCATGGCACCCTATGCAGGATGTTAGGACAGGTACTACAGCTAGACAGAAAGAGCATACATTGATCTGCTTGTGCTGCGGTGAGGGTACTCGATGATGTGGGACCCCAGAAACCAAACTAAGTAAGTGTCAGATGAAACACTCAACAATAGGAAACAAGGACGCACGTATACAATGGTGTCGCCAGTGTTTGATGATGTACAGGTATTTATAATGTCATTCTATGGGCGTAAGAACATCAGGAGCGAAGCTTAGCCTTGAAATGTGGCGGCATACTTTGAAAATAAAATGAACAATAACACGAATAAGACCGGCAGCGAAGACGACAAGAGCGGCAAAAACCGAGAGCAGTGCGTATATCCTGACAAGAGGTATTTTTTGCTGAAAAGAAACAAGATATTAGCATCGAAGTTAGCAATAAGATCATATTGAGAGGGTCACATACGCCTGCCGCAGCGATTAGACCAAATAGCTGAAAGATGGCATGAGCATTATGAGCATTTTTACGAAGTTCACCACATACCTCTATAAGGGTCACAGCCATGTACAATGCGCCTAGCGCGATTGCAATTGGTACAAGTTTTGGTATATTCTCTGCGATACCGTAAGCCTTCAGGGATGACAAAACAGCGTATGATAAAGACGTACGGGACTTATCGAATCCAGCAGTACGGAAGAATCCAATCTAACAAACTATCCTTAGCACTCATCCCGTTGTTCTGTTATCATGCAAACTTACAGCTCTATTGGGCACAAGTTAATTTTTCGTGAACAAATTTCTAGCAGAGAGCTCTACTCACGACAAGAGAGTCCATAATCCACCCAAAAATGCAACTGAAAACACGGCAAGGTCGGGAGCTGTACACACACACTATAGACACATTTTCGCACCTATTATGACCACCGGTCTCAGATTTCGTCGGTACACTCTTGTTACAAAGGCATATGACGGCGGTGCGCCTATATATACGAGTGATGATGATAGTGAAACGGTTAATAGGCAGAGGGCCGGTTAGAGCTGCTACGGGGACTTGCCTGAGGCGTGGGATCAGCTGATGCGACTTCAAAATTTCTCGGAGAAGAAGACACATACCTTGGGGAGGAGGAAGCCTGCTGTCCATCCTATGAATATCGTGAGGGTTCGTGAAAGAAAAGGGAACTCTAGGCTTGCTGAGTTGAGGGAGGTCGTAGTTATGGAGTAAGCGCAGTCTGTGGCTGTGACACGGTGCTTTGTTTGTACGTAAGTCCATTCTCAGCCTTCTTCACCTATTGCGGTCATCTCGGCGCGTCGGTGGGTCTAGCGCAGTTGCTCTCGTGCACCCATCTACATAATACACCGTGGTCCATAACGACAATGCTGACAACCGCGCGATAAAAGCATAGCCTATCAACTACATACTTACAAACACTACATCGTCAGGCCTATCTTTACTTAGAACACCAGCACAAGTAAATTCTTCAGCATCTTGGCCCCCAGCTTGGGGCCTCTGGGCAACCTCTCGGCCTTTAACTCGGATATTATCTGCCGTCACAGATGATAGAATCAGAGAACTCCAGCTTCCAGTGCTCAGAGCGCAAGAAATCACAGAGATCGGCGCGCCTCCGGGCAGCTGTCCAAACAGGTTGTGCAGCGTTTTCCTTGATGCGGCTGTGCTGCCCGTCGTCCACGGCATCAGCAACCGCCGCGGCCCGACCACCGCCAATACTTATGCGTCCCCATCATGATCTGTGCTCCTTGTCCGGTACCACCTCCTTCAACTGCTGGCAGTCAACATGATGCGACCTCCTCCTCTCCAACTAAAGCGTAAGTTCTGGGGTAACATATCCATTGCATCGCTTTCATTGTGCTAATAATAACTTGCTATTGAAGTTGACAATAGGTTTCCACGTAAGTACTGTTGTAGACAACGCGTCAAGAACCCACTTTCTCACTGCATTGTTTCTTTGCTAGTACGTCCTCAGGCCGCAAGGACCCGCAGGGAAAACTCACGCAGTTACTTTGCTGAACTTTACCGAGCAAATTGGAGGAACATTGTTCTTGCTGGTGCGTACCCTCCTGCCTTCAACCTCGTAGCGTTGAACTAAATAGGCGATATCTTATTCAGTTGCCGCTCTCAATGCACTGAGGTTCTTCTTGTCGTATGTTACATTTCCCTCGTATTATTGTTTATTGTCTCATTCCCCGATTGCTACCATAGTGCAGTCTGTATCATCTCATATAATCGTCTAACCGCCGAGAGCTGATGATTAAGCTATTTACAGTCCAGTGCTTTCCAGGATGTGTATATCGACAAGGACCGTACGTCCATTTTCCCTTATCTTAATTTTTGCCTCGCTCACGCCGCGCTTTGCATCGCAGAACAAGTCCCTCGACTTGCTAGAGTTTCCACCGCGCTGGGCGCGATGTACCTCACGGCAAGTGTGATTGAGATCTTCGGTATCATAAGTGCTTCGCTGGTGAGCAGTCGGTTTTCCTTTCCCATCTTTCTAGGGACTTATAACTCATGATCCTTTCCTACTCTTCAGCGTCGGGTAACTATGATTCGAATCTACGTTCATCTAGCGTTTATCGCGGCAGTACTGGTGACGGTAGCGGGTATTCTGGCTGCTGTTGCATATTTCGTCTTTGCGGTGCGTGCAGTAGCTGTTACAGCCCTAATACTTCGTTGCTAATGTCTCTGCTATTCCATAGGATGATTTGATGCGAGAATGCATATCATTAGCCGCTGTTGGTCGCCTGAATATTAAGTCCATTTTTGTCAGTGACCATGACTATGACATGATATATAACCATTCTAACTAGCCTATAGCGAGGACGCCCATGGCCTAGGACCACAGTTGCTATTGGCACAGCAAACGCTCAGAAACGTACACTCCTCTCTCATTTACCTCGATGTCCCTTCCCAATATCTAATCCTTTGTTCGACAGAATGCGTCTCAGCCTGGACGAACGAGTCCATCTCACAAGTCATCTCCGTCTTCCTCTTCTCCCTCCTTCCCTCCGTCGCATACTACATCCTCGCGTACACCTACTACAGACAAACGACCGACCCGGACCACCCCGCCAACCTCTGCAATGAGGTCATGCGCTCCGGACGGCGCGTGGAGGCATACCCGCACGCGGGGTATGATGCTCTTCCCAATCGTGCGTCCGCTCGATCTGCATATGGTAGCGAAACGTCCGCGAGGCTCCACCCACGCACGGCACGCCTTAGGTCGGCGAGGAGAAGACCTCAGTCGCCGCGCATCGCGAACGGTAGACGGGGTGAGACTGGTATTAACGGGAAGCGGGTGGAGGACAGCAAGCGTATCGACAACACTAAGCGTGTCGACGTTGCCGATGCCCAGTCGAAGCCCGTATTCACCGCTCCGAAGCCTAAGTTCCACGGTCGTTCTTTGCAGCGGGACCACAAGCCTCTAGCGTTGATGCACAGCGCATCGCCGCTAGGATACCAGCTGACTCCGGGGCCGCCTAGTTTCGGGCCTTCGCTAGACGCGTATGCACCATACGGTGTAGGAGTCGTGGCGTATAGCGTTGACCCAGAGGACAGTAGCTTTATCTGATTCGATTCGTGAGGTGTATGTATATTGGATGAATCATATACATGCTGATGCTCTATGAAGGACACTGAGGCGATATATCATTATACCCATTCCGTATGGTATGTGGGTGCTCGATGATGGAGTTGCTTAAAATGATGACTCCAGGACTTGAAGCCTCTTGGTGCACTGACCCCAATCTTCTTCCTCTATTACGCGGAAATCAAAATTGGCTTTCCAACGTCTCAACGCCGTTCACAGGGTCGAAGTATTACTTTATACGCTAGATTGGCCATGGACTCGCTACAGCTTGCCATCCCTCTATTAGAGAGATCAGTCACCACCTTAGACTAGCCGCCGCTAATATTATCCTTGGATGGATGAAACTGGCGGACAGGAGTGTGAGCACAATCGCTATGGCAAGTTTGAGCGGCATTTCCAGCCAGAAGTTATCTAGGTATCATCCTATAGTTGTGGTTGACCTTGTCTGTTCCACAAACAAGGCTTGCGCTACTATCTTAATCATATTCCGCTACCATTGCAGGTCTGCCTGCATGAAGTCACATGCACCTGCCAGCTGTTTAACGCATTGAGAAGCGAGGTACTTCTCTAACTTGTTCGCCACGAGGAGCCGATAGTAGATCATCCGTCGAGGTCCACATCGCAAGGGGCATCCTGCCTGGTTCCAGCGCACGGAAAATGCCAGTGTTATAATGAGTGCTTCCTCTTCTCCCTCTCTCTGCTTTCCAGATACTCAGATGAAGATTGACTGTGGACCAAGGCTCGGCGTATTGCTCACTTCACAGGAACCTAGACGGTAAATGAATGGACGATTTCAGAACTCCAGCGAATTGTAGTCGATCTAGAATATCGCGTGTAAATGGAATAATTTAAAGGTACGTATTATGAAGAATTGACGAGGACTCCGACGATATACAGTATATGCGGCGACGATTTCTTTCACGAGTCTTGTTGTGCGAGCCGTATGTCAGTATTGGGAATTTGAAAGGAGCGTCAACGCCTTCTGAATTCAGCTTCTCTGCTAATTAGTAAGAAAATACTCACCTGCTCACAGCATAATTCAAATACTCCGATTGTCCACATCTCGGTGTCAGACTTAAAGCAGATAAATTGGTTTTACCTGTGAGTATTGCGGCGTGAATTTATGAGTTTGGAGGAAGAGTGGAGATAGCATACAGTCGAACTGAAACATTAACTTGAAAGTTACAGACTGTGAATTTCTGTGTGAATACACCATGTATCTTGCAAACAATACTGTGTGATCCTGATCGAATAGCACGCGACTCGCGGGTGCCTTAAGTTTAGGAGAGAAGCACATACGACAAGGCAACGCCGGAAGAATAGAGAATAGAGAGCGGCCGAAAGATGGGCGCCCCCGTCGACGATGAGCCACCACGCCAAAAACCATGCATACTGAATTTTGAGTGGGAGATGAAGTGGCCGAGCTGCTCCTGCAACATAAGATGATAATTAAAACTGTTATAACAATATTATCAAAACTGCCAAGCCGCGCGACAATACCGGCGAAATTCCTTCAATCTTCATGTAAGATAGCCAAAAAGCATTGCGTGACAATGCACGACATTGGACACAGCGCTACGGTTGGCATGCCGTCCAGGACGTCGTTGAGAGGAAGCCAGTTCATCTTAAGCATCCGAGAGACCCCGGGAAGCTGAAGATCGTCGCAGATCATCAAATTAAGTCGCGCTCGAGGCATCAAGATGGAACGAGCAGCTAAAGGGAAGATCACTGTACATGTTTACGAGAGAAATTTGAACACCTTTTCAGGATTATTTCGCATCAAGTAGACATGAATAGCAGAACATTCGATCAATACCACGGCACTCGTGTTGCATGCGACCTCCTCGGTCATGATTTTTGCATGAAAGACATACATGAGGTGTCATAGTGTAGTGAAGACGGGCGGAATGGCGCGACCCGTCCGTGAATATAGCATGACAAACTCCCAGCTCAACCACTCTACTTCCTGGCAGTAGCAGTCTTCTGCTGCGACTTGATCACTTTCTTGACGATCTTCGCCTCCTCAACTAGGAACGCACGGAGAATGCTACCAAAACTTCAGTAAAATAAACAAGATAAGAGGCAAATAAACGCACCGGGACTTTACGCAGTCTCCGCATCTCGAACCACCGTATGCGCGCTGCACAGTCTTTTGGCGCTTAGAGATCGTGGCGTATTGACGCGGACGGAGAGCAGGAATCTATAAGAGGTTCGGTCGTCAGCACACATTTAACGTAGACATTACCGTGTTGAAGACTTACACCAGGGAGACCGACGCCACAGTCACCACACTTGGGTGCGGTGGCGAGCTTTTTGAGATGATGGTAAACGAGCTTGCCACCGGGGGTCTTCACCACGCGTCTACGGTTCGAAGTGGTGTTGTAAGGGGTGCGCTTGCGGAGAGTGACACGTTGGGCCATTGCGGAAGCTAGAATAAGTCAAAGGTTCAGTGTCTTGTTCCAATAAATGAGCCCCTGCGAAGTGATTCTGGCCGGGATCCCTAGATTTCCTCCATGCGCCATTTCATTCTACCACTTCAGACCACAAATCCATCCCTGTGGATCTATCCTGATGCTTCTACATCGTGCCATATTTCTCCCATCACAGCCAGATATCATATTTGAATTCGGTTTTTCACTCACATTGACCGGTGTTGGTGATGAGGTCTGTGAGAATGTGCGTTTAGCGTAAATTCAAGCAATTACATTTAAAAATTCCTTACCTTGTCTTGAGGATGTCGATGCCGATGTCGAAGTACTGTGTTACTCGATCTGTGGCTGAGAAACTAGCCAGTACCACCGGCATCCTCCGAAATTGTACTTACTCACGTGCTCTTGCTCAACGGCGTCTAACGCGCTTGATCTCTTACGTAATGACTAAGAAAGGATTGCCGCCGGGTGATCGTCTGTCAGCAAACCTCAGCAAACGCGTTGAACTTGCGAGATTCAATGATTCCGTCTAATCCTACTGTAACAAAATTGCTCCCTCAGTATAGCATAAATTTAACAACGTGATGTACTTCATGTAATTCTCCCATATTACAAAATATAGTACTAATACCTAAATACTGACAAACCGCTGTTTAATGACTCACAGATTGCAAAGATCATCAATCCCGCACTGGAAACCCAGTCTATTTACATGTGAAGTCTGTGCTCTGTCATCTGTGTCATCGTGTCGTCAAATTTATCGACAGTGCCTCGCAACCATGATGAAAATGGAGCATTCCTTCAGCTTTAGCAAGATATCTTGGAGGAAGGTGGCCCAGCCAAGAAGGTGCTTCGCAATGGCGGGATGCACGCTGGATATTGACGAGCGGGACACGCATGAGCGCTTAAGAGCAGCAGAAATTGCTTCTGGTGTTATCAGAATTCCAGAAGGATAGGATGGTAACCGGAGTAGAAGACATCAACAATGGAAAGACCCGATACCCCTTCAAAGAAATGAAATCATTGAAGTGGTTTGAATATATGACGGTTTGGTTCAAGCTCAACGAGCGCCCGCCAGCGAGGGATCCGAACGTTACGGATAATGAAACAATCAGAAGGCTGCTATAGCTGCAGTCCTAAGCAGACACCTATCGGGGTCCTGGTCCTCTAGGAAGAGCCCGGATATTTTGTAATCTCTGTCGCAGGGTATGACATAGTCGATGCGGCACCAAAACTCCAGTAGAAGAAGAATTATAGGTTTGAGGATAGTGACAATAGCTGATCCGTTTTTCTTCTAAAACCACCGGTCGCCCCCTTGAAAGTCGCGAACATATCTATTTAGACCTGAAAGGAGCAAGACAAGCAAGATGTCGGCGGATCATGCAGCACAGCCAGGGTTTAGACTACAAACTGTAAGCATTCATTCGGTCAATAACCTGGAGACTTGCGAATTTGCGAGCCAAATAAGGTAATCCTCGAGACTTTCTCGGTCCTCCAAATGGCAGGAACGAGCTGTAGATAGCGGTATGCAGCGTGCAGTTCCAAGACCAACGGCCAATGCAAGGATGCGTACAAGCAAGCACCCAAAAGGAGATAAGTATAAAATGGATGCTGCTTTTTTTAGCTCCCAAAGGAAAAAAAAAAAAAAAAAGCGGAAAAGTCAACTTGGTTAAGGAGCAGTTCTACTTTTTCAGTTGTGCTCAATAATGACGCAGATAGGTTCCACCCACGAGAACGATGAAATGCGCAGGTCCGGAGAATCACGAGAACTTACGGCCAATCAGACCTGCAATTAGGATTCAGAAGGAAAGCTCGATATCGCTGGGTCCGATTCGAATTGTTTCACTCCTATAATTCGAAGGTCAGCGGTTATTGGTACATTGAAGAGATGGACCGTGAGGTAGAGCTGAGAAATTACCACGAGTTCGGTGAAGAGGTGAGGTGCGAAGCCGGACAACCGGTGTCAAGCTTTCCAGTCTAGCTAGCAGCGATCGTCGCCCAAGGCTGATACACGATGAGGGGTTCAAATCGTGAATGAAACAATACTGACAGCGTATGTACATCCATTTTCTCTTTAATCCGAAGTCGGGAAATTTGTGCCACTATAATGGTGAGTGTCCAACGACGTCATCGACAGCGAAGGCATGACTGCACCCGAGCAGAAAACAGACAGACTCCCCTATAGTCCCTTCTTGACAACGATAGGGCATGAGCTAATCCATCCGGAAAATCATGATATGATTGACAGAGCCACTAGAAACACGCTTCCTGAAGCTTAAGTGCCAACCACCCTCCCATTCTCTGTTGAAGTCGGCAAGTCTTGAGAGCCTTCGATAGAGAGCACAACGAGTAGATGCGGGTGCAAATCTAACCTAGTATGGTACCTCCTGCGGCGCAAATTAATGAACTGTTTACCGGCCAACGTGCGTATCAGATGGACAGCGATGACTCTTATTTGCCCGAGCATGCTGGAGCCTTGGAATAAAGGTTCGTGTATTATGCAGGTAAGCTCGTTTCGCAGAGCTAAGAGATCGTGTGTACTTTGAAGCACTGTTGCGAAGTTCCATAGGTGTCAGTTGGCCTCGATCACAGAAATTAGCTCAGCAGAAGTCCCAGGTAAGTGTACGTCTCCTGCCAATGAGAGCGTATCGGTCCGATGTGTGGATATTCTTGTCGCGTCAAGCCACCAGGGCACGGGTGTCAGCCAGAATTTCGCACCGAAGCTTGTCCGAGACGGAGGCCCCTTGAGGACTCATAGGGTCCATCATGACGGTTCTTGCATCTATTGACCTGAAAATGTTCACTATCTCCGTGCCCCAGCATCTATCCAGGGATGAGAGGGTTTGAATTTATCCAAGCTGCAAGAGCATTGAACACTGCTGAAACAGATTTTTCAGATAATGGTGCTCCTGCCCTTGTTCCTTGTCCTACAGTTCTCTGACAAGTCTTCATCGGCGGCATGCGTCTGTGGAGTGGGGGGTGTTTGGGAGGTGAAAAGGAGAGACTCCGCTGAAAATACGTACACAATCTTCGTCTGTGAACTGCCTGGCTTTAGTTATTTCGAGGATGTGGCGCTAAAGAGGGCCCAGAGTATTCATGCATTCACAGTTGACGACGAACCTGGAAATTTTACTCCCAAGAGACCACAAGGAATAGTTCCAGTGATTTTCGAATTTCTTGCTATCGCTTGGCTGTGCTATCGTCTATCGTCTATCATCAGAAGATCTGTTTATACGATTCCAGCTTGCACCTGAGGGTGAAAATTGGATTCCCTGTCGCAGTTGACACGTAGCATTGATGATTTGAAGAATTAAAAGCTCTCCTTGTTTGTGAATTCTTGTGAATCGGTTCGCTTGTCGTTGATAGTCGAAATCAAGTCAAAATATAAGACTCATAGTGATTCATAGGCGCCAGATAAGACCAGGAACTAAGAAGAGTCAGAAAGTAAAGATGAAGCTGGACATGGGAATTTAATAACAGAAGAAGGTACGAATGAGTCTATAATTTCAAGTCGACTGGGTTGTAGTTCTCCTGACTCGAGAGCCTGGTGGTAATGATTACATAACCCTTACTTCTTGGTTACCTACGACCATCCCCGGCGCGTAGATTGCAAGGGCTTCCACTTGTCCACCGTTGCTGGAGTCTGGAAACGTTCGATCCATCATGCCAAGTGCCAAAAGAAAGGCGAGGTCAAACAAGACAGCCACGACTAGCGGCGAGTCTTCTGTCGGCGGCCTGCAAGAAGAAATGCCTCCAGCTGTGGGGTCCTTGTCTGTTACATCATACATCCCTTTCGTCGGTGTGCATACAACGCTTCTGGCTTTCACAGCGCTTTTCCTTCCCCGGACGACGCTCCTGCTTGACCTGACAGGGCCAAAATGGGACTCCACTCAGTTGACTTCTCGCGATCGGCCGCAGCATCCGTTTTTAGAAGCATTGACAATACGTCCTGCTTCTACTTTGGCGTGCATGTGTGCAGGAGCTGCAGTGCTGCAAGGATGGTGGGGTGGATGGATTAGGGATCAGTTGCTAGCGTCTGTGGTGGAGGGAAACGCGGCAGAGCGGAAGCTAGAGAAGGTCTTGTTTGACCGCAAGAAATTCATAGTACGCGTTATTTTGTTCGCTAAGGTGTGTCTCATCGAATATCACTATTATGTTCACAGGAACTTGTAAATGCCTGGGCGGCTACCATGGGCGCGTCGTTCGTTACACACGGAGTGTTGATTCTATTTGGAGCACCTCTCACAAGGTCTGTATTGCCGCGCTTTGGAATACCCCAGGAATGCTAATTGCAAACCATCATCACAGTTTAAGTTTACGAACGTACCTTCTTGCCCTCCTTTTGTCCATCTTGGTGGTTTTCCCTCCCGCATACGTTTTTGGCCGACCAAAGTTTTCGGGCAATACAGCTTCGTTGGTCCAGCGTCTCACCTGGATCAGACTGTTCGTCGAATGGTCGTTAGTCCTTTGTATTCTTAAATCTACGATCTGCTTATTGATTCTTGTTCCAAGACTTCGGACTCCAGTTGAGCGTGCGATTGTATATCCTGCGTTGGGTACGCTACTTGGGTCTTGGCTAGGTATCATCCCCATCGCTCTTGACTGGGACCGTCCATGGCAGGTGCGCTGCCGCCACGGTGTAACCTCCTTTCGGCAGCATACTGATTTATATCTAGGCATGGCCACTGACACCCGCATTTGGCGCTATTGGTGGATATATCATAGCCTCTCTCTACGCGCTCACCATCAACGCGACGAGCCATTTTGCAGGCCAAAAAAACCTATTCCAGGAGTCAAAGCAGAAATCTAGTTAAATTTATAATCTATGGGTTTACAGGATATCATGTTGCCGATTCTAACGGTTTATATTTCCGTCATATAAGCGTCGACAGGTAATCTTATGCCGCTTTCTGAACAGCCTGTAGGTCTCCAAGAGTTTCTGTGACGAAGTCTGGGACAATCGGAGAGGCATTCGGTCCTGTTATGTCCGCTTCCGACGTGATACCTGAAGGAATTGAGGGCGAGTCATGAATCACCCCGACATGAAGCAAGGGTTATACATACCCGTCATTACAAGCAGCGTTGTCAATCCTCCGTTTTGACCGAATAAAATATCAGTATTCAATCTATCTCCAACCATGATGGTACGCTTTGGGTCAAAATGAACTCTTAACGCTCCGTCGTCAGCGGTGTCAAGTGATAGTGGCTAGTGTAATGGACACACTTTGCTTTGACACAATCCAGCATGGTGCTTGATGGCTTTCCTGTACACACAGGGGCTCGGCCTAGTGCGTAACGCAGAGGTGCACTGATAGCTCCTGCTCCTGGTAACAACCCTTCTGTACTAGGATACGTGCTATCCTCGTTCGTTGCTATGAAGTGACATCCCGGATTTCTCGTCAAGTATTGGAATGCCTTAGACAACTTCTTGTAATTGACTTTAGTATCTAAGCCGCAGACGACCGCCGCGACATCGGGGTCCAATGTGAAGTTTGCAAGAGAGAACGGTTCGAGAGTATTATCTGCGGGATCCTAAAATTACAGTGTGTTGAGGTTAGTGTCACTTCGAACAGTGCAAAAGGTATGGTATCAACCGTTCCGCCTATAAAGGTGATGCCTTCTTCGTGGAGCTCCTCCTCCAGGCCAGTCATTCCGATCACATATGCCTTTTTCGTCTTCGGTAGCTGGAGGACAGTAGAAAGATACACAGCTGATGCGTATGCCGATCCATAGATTTCGTCCTAGATTCAAAATCATTTGAATAATACTAACAACGTGCAGGAGACGATTCAACTCGCACCACATGAGCTTCTACCCCTAACTGGTCGAATTTAGTCTTGTAGCTCTTTCTGGATTTCGTGGCGTTGTTGGTGACGAATATGACTCTCTTCTCTTGGTGGAACAGACACGGACATCAGTCTAGATCGCTCGTGGATATACAAGATGGGCCTCGGACCTACTTCGACTGCGCAAGATATCCAACACTTCGACGACGCCTTCGATCAACTGGTCTCCGCGCCACAGTACACCATCACAGTCAAACATCCACGTATCATAGTTATCCACTAAAGTCGTATAGTCTGCGGGGGAAGACAGGCGGACGCTCATCTCGGTCTCCGGATGATCGATATGAACTTGAGAGAGTGAAGAATCAAGACTCCGATGATTCGAAGTTGCTGACGGCCATAATATCCTCAAAGGTGCTAAATGGGGACTCCAAGACGAAATGAGGACCGCTAGTTTCCGAGGGAGAAAACGAGGATATCGATCTACATCGATGCTGCTGAAAGTACAGGCGCTGACGGAGGATTGACTCGGAGGAGTAAAACTTGGACCCGCGTGCTGACAAAACAACATGTGTGGGGCCATTCAATTCAACCTGGGTTCCATTACAGTAAACTTTGCGCTGTGTTGTAAAATGTCCTCCTGAGTGCTATACGAGTACAAAGAATCTAGGTGATTGACTTTAAGAGCAACCATAAGTAAGTCAAGGATTCTGAGGTTGTGAAAAGAAGCCGGGCCGGGGAAGGAAAAGCGGGCCGACGGACGGCACGCTTTCTACCCTATGCCGAGCGGGGTGTTGCCGCCATGTTGATGCTCGGCACAAACTCTGTCACAATCATTTACCGTTATTCGCAAAGCGGTCTTCCTTTTTGCAACTCGGCCAGCAAACAGGAGATGTGCGCTTTTGTAGGCCCATGCTTCTGACGTTCTGCTACCCCCTTTACCTCTGTTTTCTAGCGCCAGGGTGCCTATAGTGAAGAATTCATTATTCATTTCCACGCCTTTTCTGATGACGGAACCAAGCACACAAACTTACTAGGTGTTCGGTGTCTGTTCTCTATCTCAGCTGTTCTTCCCTGCCCCGAAATACACAGCTGGTCAATTCGAAGCGCCAATTCCTATATGCATACCGTCAGCCTTCCCCTGGAGATCGGTGATTCCTAGTAACCAATGCACAAGGAGGATAAGGTGAGCAGCATCAATCCTTCATGCCAGCGGATGAGTCGGTACACTGACAATATAATAAACCCCTTTCTGGATGGCAAGGTACACTGAAGTTGCTTCTCAGAGGTTCAAAGACCGTCTTCCATGACGGCCGAACCTATTTACCCAATGCCCCCTTGTCGCCGTCCGTGCGGTCATGAAGTTGTCACTTCGAAGCAATTAGGCAGGTCTCTTCCATGGGGCAGGTCGATATTTTCAAGCTCGTACAGCCCAGCCGCTATTATTGGCTCTGTACGCTTTGCTAGCTACATATAGTTTCACCCCCAAGTTCGAAAAGTTCCCTCGCTGCTGGTCCGGGCGCCTGCAGATTGCGACACTCTAGATCGGCGTTGTCCGAAAAGAAAGGGAAGTGGACAAATGGCCGGTGATGCGTACCATCTGGACGCAGAAACTGCAGCGTTCTCACGTTGTTGAATCGAAGAGGCACTCTTCCTTTTTTGAATGCTAACCGTGTTTTCGGACTCGCATAACCTCCGCGGAAATGGACTTCAATATGTTTTTATGCGGCAACTTGACTAAACGCGCGAAGGGAGCCGTACAGTATTACAAGTTGGCACTTGATAGCCGTGTGGATGCGCTTCGTCCTCCCACTCTTTGTCAATCTCGTCTGTCCCGCGACCTATGGTCTAGAAGCTACGTCGCTGCGTACGGCCCGTGTTATTATCTTAGTCTCTAACTCTTTCGTAAATCTAGTGTCCCGCGGCATACTTAGAGAAAAATTACGATGAATTCAAATGAAATCATTTCATAGTACGTGAAAATATGTCGTCGGGGTTGAAGTCATTTTTGAGCATCTCTAGGCGAAGATCTCCAGGACCTGCAATAAACGACTCGGTTTTGCTGTTCTTGAAAGCGGTCTCTTTTTTCTTCTGTTTGCTTTGGTCTTCCGCGATGAAGCACCAGTCTCGAAATTCTTCTTTTCCTCCGAGTTTGTAGAGTTGCTTCAAATTCAAATTGCTAACGACGTTCTTCTGGAGCTCTTGTAAAAGGACTTTGTCGATCGCATTCATGCTGCTTTTCAGTTTTGTCAGGCCTTCATCCAGCCCATCGTTAATTGTCTTCTTTGTATCAGAAGAGAATGCTTTCATGATTCCGTCTCCAGTGCTTAGGAATTCCGTCGGATACCGCACCTGTCGAGCTCTTAGGTGGGCAACTGAGCTATCGCCGGATGGTGGAATGGGGGCGTGACTCCATCGCAATCTATCAAGTTGGCCTTGGGAAATGCACACCGCGTCAAATTCATTCAGTACGCCTATTTCTGCCACCTGCAATCAAAAAAATCAATCAGTCCGTCGACACGTGTCATATCATGGTTCTTGGTAGTAGTACGCACATTGCTGAAATCTGTTCCAATGACCTTTGTCTGAATATGGTTGGTTTTAAAATATGCCAAGATCGACTGTATATCTTCTATTCCTGGGTGGTCTACCAAGTGGCGGACGCGCTCCCGCTTCCGTTCTGACATACGTAGTAGCTAGTTCCCAGCGAGAGTGGTCAGTATATGGTTCTTTTGCAAAGCTGTATCGCCGCACTTACTTGGCCAACAGAGATGCTAATTGCCGCTACATTCGCCTCTGCACATGCAGCTGCATGTATCAAGCTCGATACCAGATAGAGGTTAACGAGTATACCCCTTTTACGCAGATACCGAGCAGCTAGAATTCCCGCCTCAGTCGCTGGAACCTGGAGTGCAAGTTACATTTTATCAGCGCTGTCATTTCCCGCAATTCCCAGTGGCGCGCGCTTACACTGATCAGTATGTTGTTTCTGAGATAGCCGCGCTCTCGGAACAACTGATACAGGCACTCGCCATTTTTTACCATAAGTTCCGTGCAGCCATGCAGACGTGGGTCGACAAAAGTAAAATGTGGTCCCGCCACACGTTGTGAAACAAATTCTGCAATTTGAATGAGCTGCAAAGATGGGAACGGGAAGTAAGTCGGGGAATCTCCTCGGATTCAAGAATGTATTGTTACTTACGAAAAAGTTCCATGCAAGGCCGATGCCAGTGGTAGGTGTGAATTTAGTCGTGAATCTTTATGCGATTACTGACCACATGCTCATGCACAGAAAAGAGGAGCATACCTTCTCCAATTCTCGTATGCTTGTTTCGCAGCAACCCATGCGCAATAGCGGATCTCTTCCTTGGTTAGTCTCTCTAAAATAACCAAAGGGTCTCCCATTGTTCCACCGATATGATCATGGGTACCTAAAGCTATATTAATATGCCGCAAATCAGTAAGCAGCGCCGTACAAGTGATAGGAAATACTTACTTTCATAGTCGAGTGTGTTGGTCATGATCGTTACACCATTCTCCCTTAGCATTTGCTCCAATCCTGGAAGCGAAGGAGGTGATAAGTTGGAAGGTATACTGTTTGCAACACTTTTATCCTTCGACTTCTGCTGCAATCCGGCGGGAAGACGACGAGGTGGCGATAAAGGCATGGCCGAAATTAAGTAGAGGCAAGCCAGAAATTTCGTGAGCGCTGTAGCAAGCTAGAAGATTATTCGTGAATGTCACTGGAATTCAATCGCCTTCACCGCGCTTTTATATGACTTACAATGTGGTCCATGCAATTGTGGCCAGCCCAAATGCGACGATGGCTAGTCGTTAGATACAAATGTTCAAGTGTGAACGCGCTCGCCGCATCGTCACTCCTTTGCATCGTCCAAAGGTTGCGATGGTGCATATAATAAAACCACTGGCAAGCGCCTCTGTATTAGTGCTTAAAGTTTCAACTCGCGTTTTATCAACCAATGTAACAGTACAACGAGTGAATCTTTTCTTCTGATTCAATTATAACTTTCTTATAGTAGTATTGCAACCCTCGTCTATAAAGATAAAGATATCTTTAGTCTACACATTTACCACTACGCCAAGAGTCCCTGCGCTTGCCACAGTCAGCAATAAGTGGCTCGGCGAACAACGTCATACATTATTTAGTAAGTTGATACATATATATCCACAAGACTTCCTATGCCGTTATGTGTACGTTAGATATATAGGCAGAGATCTACCAGTAGAGCTTCGATCTTCTATATCTCACGGTCAATCTAAATCCATCAATTCAACTTGCAAAGCAGGGGTATATTAATACAAGACATCCAAAAACCTTTCGAAGGAAGTACACCAGTACATAAATACTACAAACCCGCACTCGATGCGAGAGGAGGCTGGGTATATGATAATCTAATGGGTCCCGAGTCCGTGTATAGGGTTTTCTCCGTTATGCGAGTAGTAGTGATTGAAAGAATGTGAAGAGCTAGTTAGTAGCTCTAGCGATGAAGTTGTACTCGTTCAGAAGAATACCCGTGCCACGGTTCCATGCTATGTTCATGCCCAGTATTGGTATATGAAGGTATTGGATAATGTCCGGCATGGGTGCCATGGTTAGATGGCTGTGTGGCGACGCCCCAAAGTTAATAACCGGCATACAAGCTGAGGATTAAGAATAGCTTACGGCATAGCTGTCATCCTCGACTTTGACCGGCTCATAATGCTGAGAATGATGTGCATATCCAGACATAGCATGGGGGTTTGAAACTGGAGGACGCTGAATAGAAGAATGTGGAGGGGCTTGCATTTGTGCT
Source organism: Nidularia sp. FH-822889 (assembly GCA_036937115.1). Lineage (NCBI taxonomy): Eukaryota > Fungi > Basidiomycota > Agaricomycetes > Agaricales > Nidulariaceae > Nidularia > Nidularia sp. FH-822889. The sequence goes on from JASFDF010000083.1 coordinate 27,730, forward strand.
GGCTGCAGGGGGGGAAGAAAAAGGGACGTCACTAGGATCCAAGAAAATTCTCGAAACCAATCGAGCTGACAGGCAGCTTGCGGTGGAGGGGAATAATACTCGCCGAAAAAGGAGGGCTTGAAGTTGCGCTCGAGCCCGACGGCGTGTTGGGCATCTGAAACGCAGGACCATGAAGATTAAACATAGCATTCGAGCCGTTGTGATTGGAATTATTAGACGGAATATTTCCATAGTGGTGAGAAAGTGGCTGGGGCTGTGGGATGCTCAGTGGGGGTGGCCGGGGAAGATTCTCATTCGAGTGCGGAGGTGTCTCGCTTGGGCTCTGTGAGGAAGACTGTCCATAAGCTGATCTATTGACTTGGGCACTCGATTCTTAAATGTAGCCTCACGATGTAAACGCCGTCCATGTGGTCAGACATTTTTCTGCGTTTGTAATCCCGGTCGCAGGTCCTGGCATCTTGGTAAGACGCGAACGAATTTCGCCGTGCCATTTCTGGTGGAAGTCGCGATCCATTCTCAGAAAGTAAATGGCGCATGTCCTCATTTTCTTTCTGCAGTCTTGCATTTTCCTGCTCGAGTTCACGGATTTTGATGAGAGGTGGTGGAAGTGCTACGACTTGTTCTGGCGTAAAACCAAGCGCTGTCTGTAACTTGGTTACGGTCTGCTCGAGCTGCGCAGAGGAAAATTAGCGACGCCTTCACGGGGGAACGACGAATACCCACTTGCTCAATGTACGCCTTTCGCTTTGCTCGGTGTCTTGCTTGAGCTTTAGCATTACGGCTGCGTTCAGGGCGTTCAGAGTGTGCCGTATGGCCGGTTACTGTCGACATCACGAATCACGTAAGAGGGAGGGAAGTGAGATCGGGGTTGTAAAAGGAATACTAGGAAAGAGAGCGAGACTTATATCGAGTTCGCGTTTGCAGCGCCCAGCTTCAGGTTGCGAATTCCTTTCTAGATCCACTTTGAAGTTGTCTCGAGGATCGGGTTGCTCGCTTTGTGGATCTGACGAAGGTCTGAATGGGATTGACCCTGTGGGACGCAGGTTACCATTCTTTTGGATCCTCTGGAATCTAGAAGCCATTTTGAAAGCTGCTGCTGTGGGCGGGGAGATATTCGATCTCCTGTCGCTCGCCCCTAATCTGGCCCGGACTCGGTTTGGTTTACTTGACGATGGCTGGCAAAGACGCATCATGAATCTGCACGAGTCAGATATATGATGATTCACTGATATGTAGGCTTATTCGGCCGTTACCTTGCTCCTGGCTTTATCTCGGGGTCCTCCAGCGTTGGCAGCCAAACCACTTTCTGCCCATCGGCTACCCGGCAAATTGCGCCAATTCTCATCTTTTTGGGCTGTCTCTTCTGCGATGTGCCTGACTTCGAAAGCTTCTTTGATCGGGGATCAACAATGAAATGCTTCCGCAAGTTCCCAGCCACGCTTCAATCTCCGCATCTCCGCGTCCTCATATTCAGTCTCCGCTCTCCTGCCTAATTTCTCGTGAGCGTCGGCCCAAATGGCTTAGTGGCGTTCAATCTCGTCCTACAAATAGCTTTCACTCCATACTTTTCATCATACCACGTGTGTCTACGCTCCTCAGCTCCCTCGGATCCCATGGCTGCTAAATTCCACCAATGGCACCTCTACCGTCCTGTAACCGACTCGGAGCTTTCGCTGTCACTGTTCTCAACTGACGAAATAATGCGCGTCGTGGACTTTACCAAAGACTTTTTACTTTCAACGGCTTTTGTGCTGGTTTACGCTGCCTTGTCTCTTCGCTTTTACCAAAGCTTTTACTTCCAAGTTCGTCGTGCTCTGGCCCCAAGGTCTGGCGTTTCTCCTCTGGTTGACAACTTCTATCTGTACTTCAATTTTCCCCGTCAACATTTCATGCAAAGTCCACTCCGATACTCACATTCTGCTTACACTATTGTAACTCCGCGCCATTGTGTCTTGTGACTTTTTACGTTCGTCAAGGATCAACGGGAGCCTCCAGTAATTTCTGCGTCGTCACCTCTTCTAGTCGCCTTTCCTGTCTCTGTATAGCTTAAGTGTCGCGAATAATCCATTTTCCAGAACCAATATCATGTCCAGAACGACACCAAGACTCCAGCCTCTCGGTCTACTCCTACACATGCACACAATTAGCCCTCTCTATATTTAGGCTGGTTTAATTTTTGCTCTACTACGGTGCATCCTCTTTCCTTTCCTCCGTGTCAAATGATTATTCAGAACAATAATCTAGACCACGTGGTCGTTCCTCCGTACTTGACGGTGTGCCATTTATGGTCTGGATAGGATGATTCTGCCCGTGTGTGGGGAGCTCCGTAGGATCCTCGTGCCCGGCGTCCAAAACATACTGCAGAAGTGTTTATATCTCGGAAACCCCCGCGTACTGATTTTATCAATTCAGTTTGATATGGATAGGACTGCTGAAACATCGGGGATAGCGGACCAGTCATCCTATCGAGCAAATGTCCTACCAGAAATAGTTGTTTGCCTCATCTATTTATCATGCCTAATTAACAGAACGTTTCTGTGGTGTTTTCCTTGCTGCAGTGAGACAACTGTGAAGAGTCGTATACAACGTTCTTGAACGCCAAGTTGACATCGCCTCGTAGCCTACGTGACAGCTTGAAGAAGTGGTAATTCACCGACAGCCTGCGCATATCTCGGAACACGGGACGAGATGTGCTTCTTATGTTTTCTCAGGCCTTAAAAAGCTCCCAGGGTGAGTTTGTAGCCGTGAAGGGCCATGCCTTGGAGAGAAATAAGCTACTGAATAAAGAAATCTACGCTCCCGCCGTGCTGTACTTGTTGAACATGTCAAGCTAATCATCGTTCGGCGGTGGAACGAATCGAGATAAAAAATCAGCAATTCGCGGAAGGTTTCCATTTAACCTCTTTACTCCTCCGAGGCGGGAAAAATGCATCTAAATAGTAAGGTGAGCTTCAGCTTTGCGATTCGGATGGACTTAGCTATGTCTGAAGGTCACTGAAGAAATGGAGCTTGAATGAGTAAGAATGGACTTGGATTCTTTCGGTTTGTCTGGTGGCACAATTGTCCAGATAAATTTGCGATCCCACTCCATAAATTTCCTTCCTTACAGAGTCGTTGCGTGCGCATCAAACAGAGCCGGTGCCAGTTGACGTAGAAAAACTCCCAAGGTATACATTATGGGGTATCATTTTGCGGCAACTAGGATATTCCGAAGTTGTCCAGGTGTTCACTTCAATTCCATGTGCCTCTCTGGCCCCTCTCCCTACTCACTTCTCCGTCGAGGATGTAAAAAATCTATTGATATGCACACCACCGCAAGCTGTTATTGAATTGATTATGAACCAAGTGGTACGACTTAGGCATCTGGGAATATCCTGCGCTCAAAATTGACCTTGTTTTTAAATTTGTACTCAGACTGCTTTAAACTTCTCATCTGTATCGTCGTGCGTATTTATAAGCTAGATTGATAAGTTGAAATCGCAAGTGCGGGTGGGCTGCTCTAGTACGAGGCTCAATAGCTCGTACGGGGTTCGGAATTTGTTTAAAGGCACAATGTTTTCCTATGTAAATACCCGGTGCTTGGCATATGTAGGCATATGTCAAGTGCTACGGACTCCGGAGGCTTTCCCTTTTATTGCTGATCGAGAGCGGAACCCGGGACTAAGTACGCTGATGGATACGGGTTGGCTACAAAGATATAAGGTAAACGTGGAAGCTGCGCTAAGCTGCGGCCAAAGCATCGGGAGGAGAAAGCTCCAGCGCGTCCTCCAGGGATCCGCTTACATCGTGCGAGTGCGCTGCAATACGCATATAAATCGAAGACCCCCCGGACCCACAGGTGGCTTGCATTAAAAAGTGCTCAGTAATATGGGCCCTTTAACGCTGAGGCTTTCTGCTGGAAAGAAAAGCCAAATGGGGCACCTGATTCCTTATTTTCTTCAAAGGAGACTAAAATTCCTAACGACGCGATGTTAAAAAAATCCACGAAATCCGGAGCAAGACTCCAAGAATGCTGAAAGGCAGTGCTGAATCCTGGAAAGATACCGCCCAAACGCTGATTTGTCGTCAAACAATTTAACTCTCTCTGGGTGTGTGGAGTGGATTCCACCAATCAGTACGATCACGTCGGAATATAATAGTCCGGGATGAACAGCACAATTGGGCGCTTACAGCGCTCGTCCGAAAAATAATAGAAAATACATGGTGTGTACATACATGAGCCTCGTAATTAAATATTCTATCAGCTCTCCTCATCCGAATTCGCCATAACTAATCGTTTGGTACGACGCCCAGCTGTAGACGTAGTAGTTGGTATGAATTCGACTTCCTCGATGTCTTCACCGGGGATAGGAGAGTCCATGGAAAGGCCGCCCTCGGGTAAAGGGCGCTGAGAAGACGATGATGACGGAGACGGCGAAAATTGTTTCTTAGCAAGCGGCCGTGGCTTCGGTCGAGGAGCTGGCCCAGTACGGGTACCGACCTCGACGTTCTCTTCAGGGGCGAGACTACCTTGCCGCGACCCGAAAATATCCATGTCACTGTCCGACTGCCTATCACTTTCGCCTTCTGGCTGCTCAGTAGCATCGGCTGTCTGAGTAGAATCGCCTTTTCTTTTCTTTTTCGCGCTTTTATCATCACCTTTCCTGCGCCGCTTCTTCGTACCCGTCGGTTTCATTGTCGCGAGACGAATACTACCGCTAGCTTCTGCTGCTAGACGCACTTTCTCTCGCATTTGTTTTTCCTTCTCCAAGAATGCCTCGATGTCGCCGTACTCCTCGTCGCTATCTTCGATAAACTGTGCAGACTTGTATTGCTCTTTCTCTTTCATCTTTTTTTCTTTCTTCTTCCGCTGAGGTTCGTCTCCAAATAGTTCGGCATCTTCGTCAGGAGAAGGTGATCGTCTATGCCTGCGCCTACGCCTCCTTTTGGCCAAGAGCTCTGACGCTTTCTTCCCTTCGAGATCAATGGGAATTTCGAGGAATTGATTTATGACGGCGAGAGTGCCTTGAAGATCGGATAGAGTAACACCCGCAGGAACATACCACTCGAACTCGTCGGCATCTATTGGGTAATGAATTAATATCAGTAGCCCCTTCATGGTTGAAGTTTACCTTCATCTAGGATGAAAAATCTCGATAGGCGGAATAAGAGCTTCAGGTGGGGATTCTTAGTAGCTGCATCAGCCTGCTCGTCGCTCAGGTATGGTATTACTGTTTAATATTGGTCGTTAAAAATCATGCATGACCGCTGATTAAAAATAAGATAACTAACGGTAATCAGTCATCTTGGCCGGTGCTTCAACTGATGGCTCCTTAATTCTCAAGACGGCTTCAGCGTCATCATCGTCGAGGAGCTCGGGATCGTCTTTCTTGTCAGTTTCCTCGATGATCCTTTTTCTTTGCAGTATTACAAGGGTTAGAATCTACACAAATGTCAAATTAAAAGGTCACTGAAGGAGAATAGTGTGGTTAAAACTTACGTCTATGGTCCAGTTGACCAGGTCAAGCTTTCCGGCGTCGACCAAAGCTGCGATGGCGATACCAAGTTGGTCGCTCCACGAATACCCTTTCTTCACCTCCACATCGGGAGGGAATCGCGTATCTTCGACAGTTTTCTTCTCACGAGTCTTTTCGTCAGGTTTCCAACTGGAGAATTGCTTCCAGTGGCCGCGGTTTTTAGGGAAAAACGCCTAGAACCACACGAAGCGAGAATCAGTGTTATTCCATGATAGCTTATTTGACAAGCAAGAAATTTGTACCTCAATAGCCAAGAAAGGCTCTTCGTCCAGCGCTTTGAAGAATTGACGCAAGATAAAATTGATCAGGTTCACCAGGTCCTTGTAGGGCTGCTCTCGAGGGAAAGACTTCTGATCACCCAAGATGGTCTTGAACAAATCCAGAGTTGACACCTACACACGTAAAACAACAAGACACGAGTCGATTCAGCAGCCGAGCTTGAGGCTTACGCCACCTACGTTGAGTTTAGAATAGAGGACAAACCTGGAAGAAAAGACCTTCCGCTTTTGCTCTGACCGCCTGTCGATGCATCAAACTCACGACTCGTCGCATATTCTCAGATACTGAGAATTCTTTGTGCCGCGCCAAGTATACGAGGAGGGTGTGTGTGATCTCAGGCTGGGCAAATTTCTGCTTCGGTAACTTAATTAATTAGCGAAGAAGACGGAGAAATGAAGTCCCAACTCGCCGTTTCGAAAGCTTCAAAGGTGAACATAGTCTCATGAACCACTTCCTCAGCATCTTCTTCCTCCGCTTCTTCGACATCTGGGATTCCTTCTTCTTCGGTGACGCCTTCGGGCCACGTCATTTTTCAGTAATGGACCAAGAAATAAATAACGAACCTTTTCGTTTCTTTTTTTTCTTGCTTGTCTTTTTCCGGACGTACATCTCACCATTTTTCGCCTTTCCCCATCTTTCCAGCATACGAAACAGGGAATATGACAGATGAATACTGGAGTCCAAATAAGCAAGAGACTGCGTTCCTTGCTTATATGACCGCAGGCTGTCGAACGATATATCGAGTACCTCGCCATTGTAAATGAGCTGCTGTCGTAGCACATCTGCCGCTTCAGCCATCGTCGGATCAGAAATGTCCGACTGCGACATCTGGTCGATAAGAAGAAGCAACTGGGTTAAACACTCGATACCTGCTTGGAGTTCGGTCCATAATTTGGGCTGAAAAATTCGACTGTCAAGCCCAAGAAACACTGGAAAGGAGACGGAAGTAAACCTTCTCCTCGACAGACTCGCGCATGCGCTTCAATACCCACACGATCCAGGTTCGCTCTGTGACCTCGGCGACGAGACCGAAACCCCACGTGTCGGCGCCTCCTGGAGCAGCCAGTCTCTTCGATCGCATCGAAAGGAAGAACTCAAGGAACCACTTCGTCACGTAGAGTAGACGAAGGTTATCCTTCTCCGTGATTTTCGCCCGCTCTGACCTGATATCTTTGAGGAGTGCAGATAAGAAAGCTTGCGCACAAGGTCAGCGTCGACGTTCAGCACGAGCAAGCAAGTTATCACTTACGATTAAAGCAGCCTTCGACGAACTCAATAGCTAAATTCTTTAATATGAACTTGGCTTCCATGGAGAGATTATCTTCGCGGGTGAGCTCGTCTACAATGTTGCCCTTCTTACTCTTTTGGCGTTTGGTCATATCCATGATACTACCTGCCTCGCGAGTGATAGCCTGTTGACGGTGGAGAACAAACGGCTGTGAAGATGAACTAGGCTCGGAGTCCGCCTCATTACCCTTATCCTCTTTATTCCCCTGACGTTTCTTGTTGGTATTCAGTTTGACAGCAATCGTCGTCCCGAAACGCGAATGGCGTGAGTTGGCCTGTCGGGCGAGGTCGCGCTTGCTCCGTTCTTCGAGGGCCAGGAGACGTTGTAACGCTTCGGCTGGTTGCTAATACTGACGTTACTATTGTAGGTACCGAAGAAATGCAAAAGAGTTGGCTGACCTTGGTCTGATCCGCCGTCAGAGGAGCCGGTTTCGCACCCCGAAAAAGGAGATAAAAGATCTCCAGAACAAGCGTATTCCAGTTGTTGAAGAGGGGTTCATTCTCAGAGTTGGCAGCGATAGTGAGGAGAAGCGTGAAGATATGTGTTTCTGACAGCGTGCGTATGAGTTTAGACTGCAAAGTCGAAAACTCGGCCTGGTCTGCGCTGAGGTGCATGTTTGGTGGAGGGTCCTTGATAAACGCCAAGTTCCTAACGAGGTGCAAGACGACGTTGACAATCTGCCCGTCGCGTTCCGTCCGTTCCTTACGGGACTTCGCCAGGGGTGGTAGGATAATCCCAAACAGCGCCTGAATGACACCGGGCTTGAGGAGCGCGGCTTTGTAGTGGAGATGGCTCTGCATGAGCTGCGTATAGTCAGTACCCTTGTCCAGCTCCTCATCCAGCTCCTTCAGCTCCTCCGCCATGTCAATCGGCCAAGTCATGGCAGTCATGAGATCCGCACACGAAATGGCACGTTTGTCTTCCACTAAGCCCTTCCCCGCCGTCGCCAGGAGGATCGAAATGAGGTCATTGGGCAGGACTCGCGATTCCCAGAAGATACGCGCGACTGTTCGCTCGTCGTCCGTGTCGTCCTTCCTCCACAGCTTCTTCAGATCTTTCAGACATCCGTTGACTTCGTCTCCCATCCGATACTCTTCGCCTTCATATCCACCCAATGCATCCACCACTCGGCTGATGACAGGCTCCAGGATCGCGCGCCTGTCGATGAAAGACTCCCCTTCCTCCCCACCCGAGTCGTCGGATATTTCGATTACTTCGTTGTCTATCATGGTTTATATACACTTCCCAGGTATATTGAAAGCAGAGAGGTGACGGGAAGAGGGCATACAACGCCGACGACTTGCGTGCTGGCGATGGCAGTCGACGTCGAAAAGCTGGAGATTGTCACAAACACGATGCGTCACGCGCATAATCTCAGTGGTCACGGCGTGACATATGCCCTAATCACTGCCATCACTGCGCGACTGACGGAACGCTCAAAGCGACACAAAAAAATCGTCTGCACAGATAAATCTGATACGTTGAGGAGTAAATGCTGGTGCAAAAGATCTCGACCAAAAACAAGAATAACAAAGTCTTCGCCAAGGGCCCAATGATTAAAATGGCTACTGCTGATTTCAATCACAAAGATCTTGAAGGAAAAGAAATAGCGCAGAACTCTAACTTTGATGTAAAATATATACTCCCAGGTGAACGGCCATAAAATAGAGCTCTTCCTACAAAGTCGATTGGATAAATTTTATACTGCCCTAAGCCCAACTGTACCGGCTGAGTCTTTTTGCGAAACTACCAAAAATGTCGGTGCAGGGACCGATGTCGAACAAACTTACAAAGGATATCAGAATTGTTTTAAACAACAAGTGCATGACCTCGGTCTCGTTCATCGCCTCCGTGTCCCAGTGACACCGAGGATAAGGAAGCGTTAAGGGAAACTGAAAAAGGATGAATGAAGAAGAAAGTTAAGCGGGTGGATCTAGTTGGGAAGGAGACTTGAGGGGTCTGAATGATATGCTACATATTATTGCAGTGCGCGTCCTTCTAGATTTATTGCAAATGATATAGAAAATGCCCTTATAGTAGCACGCCCGGATACATACGGCTGATAAGTTATAACTTTAAGGGACCGACAGAGCTGAATTCACCTTGACGGGTACTTAACTATGGTATGGGTACTCTGTCCGAATGCCGGACGTTCAGGAGCCAGATAGAGAGAGACTAGCGTTCCAGGTTCGGGTACGGGGGCCAGGGGCTGAATTTGGAATTATTCGCGAGTAGATAACATTATTATATAGAACTCGGGGGAGAATTGAATTGAATTCAAGGAAAAATGGTGGACCACTGGCTAGAAGAGCAAAATCCGCGGGACCGTGAAGTCCGGGAATGGCGACAGAGTGGCTGTCCTGGTGTTAATGATGATGAGGAGAAACATGCAAGAGCCTTGACGCTCCCGGCAGATCCGTAGTCGGAGTGATTGAACGCCTGAACGTTAACAGTGAACTGCTCGAGTCGGGATCGAGCGCAGTAGAGGTCGGCTTAGACATGTACACGAACCGCGCGCAGCAACAACCAGCTAGACATCTGATTCAGCTGCCCGACGTGTAGCAAGTGCGTATATATATATATCGTTTCGCTGTCTCTTCGTTGTTAGTGTAACCACCAGATGCCTGTCAGTCATCGAGTCAAATCAACCAAAAGTGCATACTTGAAATACATGAAGTGCCGGAAGTTGATATGCGCTCAGCATTATTTATCAGTAATGGAACCCATCCACAAGCGCATCCATCTAAGGCTCTGCTCATCTTCAACAAGATGCACCTATCGGGTTGTTGCTGACCTTGTCGATGACGATGAGTCTTAGTAGGATGGCGGTGCGTTGAAGTGTCGAACTGGAAAGCAGAGGCTGGTGAGGGTAAAATGATTATTCCAGTAGCCGAGGCAAGGTCTGTGCGTGCGAAACCGGACCTCTCACCAAATTCCTTCCAGCCTCTTGTGCATCATTAAAAGAAATTCATCGACAATATAAAGCCCCCTCTCAGTCTACTTTGGAGCTAACGCATTCAATGATTGCCCGAGTTCAATGGACGACAAACGCGCCGAAACGTATGTTCATTCATCGTCTTTTTCGCAGGGAACATAGCTGACAATCTCTCTCTTCTATCTGCTCCTTTAACGTTTTATTCTTACTCGCTATTTGCAGCCTCGACGCGCTTCAAGTGTTTATTCAGACCCAAAAAGCCTTATTAGCCCGCACTAACTTGGACATCGAACGTCTGCAGAAACTCAAGAGCCATGTCTTGGAGGAGCCGTCTTCCTTCGTAAACAATTTGAGCCAAGAGGTACATGCTCCATGTCAATTTCAGTGAAAAGAGAGAGCTGACATATGTGTATTAGCTTGATTCCAGCTCATTCCGCTTGAGTGACCAAGTGGACTGTCAGCTATCTCTGCCCAAGAGCTTTCACTGGAGCGTCTTTGAGGCTTGTGGTATGTATTTTTCTATAGAAATGGAATCAGAGCTCCCTTATCTGACAAGCATGTATTCGATGTTCTACAGACCCCGCTGCTCTTCAGGCCCTCACGCTCAGCACACGACAGGCCTATCTTCGGCAGCATGAGATCCCCACCACCCAGCGTTCCGAGCTCTCCGACCTCCAAAAGCTCGTGAAGCAAGCCCGGCGCACAATCGTCGACCCCGTACTCTCCAGCATTGGGTATATCTCGGAGCCCGAAGCAGAGAGCGATGAGGACATTGACCCCGAAGAGTTAAGGAGGGAACGCGAGCGCGAAAAGATCCGTGAGCTGAAGAAGCGCAAGATCCAAGCCTCAGGACTGAGTCTACCATCGTCAATGCGTGCGCGGGGCCCATCAGGCGTTTTCATCCGCCATGACGTGGACGACGAGAGTATGGAAGTGGACATCTCACTCGGTGAGCAGACGGGCGATGGATCAGGAGGGGCTATTCTGCCCATACTCATCGACACGCCTGAGAATATCTCCACTCCTTTGGCTGCCTCCCTTCCGCCCTCCCCGTCAAAACCTGGGCCGCCTCGCAAACCAACGGTGAAAGCCAAGGCGAAGCCTAAGCCTAAGCCTAAGCCTGCGAAGGACGCAGACGCCTCTCAGCCCCCGCGGAAGAAGGCCAAGAAATCAACAGACGTCGTCGACGAGTCTGACACTGAGGCTGGGGGAACCTCTGAGAAGCCGTCACGAGACTCACGCAAGCCGAAGCCTGAGACATACAAACAAGCGTGGTCCGTCGAGGAGCAGCATCTCCTGGAGCAGTTGTTAGAGCAGATCCCTGACGGGGAGAAGTTTCGGTATGCACATTTCACCTTGCACTTCGACGAACAGGGTACTAACTTTCTTTTTGGCTCAGTTGGCAGAAGATATCGCGTGCTATGGATGGAAAGAGGACGCCGAGGCAGGTTGCAAGTCGCGTGCAGAAATATTTTGAGAAGCTGAAGCGTTTTGGGATTGGAGTGAACGGCGCTGGACCGTCATGACAGTTCTAATCATATTCTAAGCATATAAGCAACATATACCTATGTATATTGTAATATTCATCCCACCATACATCTCCACCGACTAGCTGGGCATCGAACCCTACGCCGACGCTACCGTGAGTGATGATCAAAGGTTTCACCGCCAGATCACATGGCCAAGAGGTAACCTATGGGCGTGGCTTCATCGCCTCGATCACTGGCTGAATCCACGCTTAATTACATTCTCAGCCTCGTCATCACCTTCCTCCCACCATTCTCCCCGCAGCTTCTACAACTAAAGTCAGAAAGTAACGGTGCAACATAATGACCAGCTTTGACCCCAACAACGCCCAGAATCTCCTCGAGGTGAGTGCTGATCACGTTAGGCTGCCTGCTACACGCAACTGACGGGAACGCGATGCGAGTAGATTGAGAAGCAGTAAGCGTCCCTATTTGACGTGTGGGAGGAGGCGACTGCGGTCCTGCTAACCACCGTCCAATCAAGGTTCGCCGTGAAGGCAGTCGAGCAGGCTCAGGTGCGTAGCGCCAGGCTTATTGGGATGTTGTGGGCTGACTTCCTGGTTCCTCGTAGACTTACTGGAATCTCCTCGAGAAAGTAGACCCCAAGGAACTCAGGCTCACTAAGTGCGCTTTTTGCCTTGGGATTCTGACGGGCTTCTCGTTCATTGACGCGATGATAGACTGGACGACGAGATCTACGAACACACCATGAAAACCTTCCCGGAGCTTGCAGAGCCCCCGCACGAGAAGCTCACGAAGCTCGATGAAGACTGGATGAAGAGTCCGGAGGGCAAGGAACGCTGGCGGAATTTTATCGAGAGGTGGGTTCCTTGCCATGGCCTTCAACCCTTGCTTGTGTGCTTACGACCATGTTTATTCACCCCTTCAGTTATAAGGAAAAGATCAAAGACTACAACTTTGGCTCTTTGATTCGCACCGATGCGAGGGACGAATATGGAGAGACCAATACGATCTTCGGTGCGTTTACAGAAGGTTATTTGTCAAGAATTCACGTTCTAATATGTCGCTATTGTTCCGTAGTTACACGAATACAGGTTAGTTTCTTATCCCATGAATATCTTCCTTATTCACGCGTGCATGTGTCTGTCGTCTAGTTCTATGCCATCGAGGTACTTACCCTTCCATGTATGCTATGTTTCTCTGATTATTGACCCCGCCCCTAGATCGCCAGGAACAGACTTGGGCTGAACGAGAAAGCGCACGAGATCGCAAAAGAAGAAGCTATCAAGGAGAAGGCCGAGAAGGAGAAGGAGGAGAAGGAGAAAGAGAAAGCGAAGAAGAAGAACGGGAAGTCATAAATCCCTGCCCGTGCACTTGCTATTGTCAAAACTGTGGCTCAAGAGGTGAGTAGCATATCTTTCTTTACTCCCGCAGCTGATCCTTAGCATCTGTTAGTGCAGTCGAACCTTTCTTTTCGTGGGGTCAAGTTGAATGGCACAGATGTATGTATTAAATATATAAGCATATCTATCTTGTATCTTGTATCACCTCTAGCTGCGGCGCCCCGAGATGCAAGCCCTGCATGCCCATGATCTCTGGTCCACTGTTACTTCCCGTGCTCACTGATACGCTTTCACTGGTGACCAGGACACTAGCTGTTTACAGAGATACGCTACTGCATCCTATTCTCCATTGACCGCCGATGTTCAGCCAACACAACACCGAATTCCAGCAGCCAAGCATCGGTAGACATGTTGCATTGTATATCTCATCCGTCAACAGAAGCGGGCTACTCTGTACACGTAAAAAGCTGGTCAACACGCGACGAGGGAAAACTGCCGGATGGCTAGGATATTAACTGGTTACAGGAACGTGCTGCTGTATGTCCGTCTCCGTTGACCGCCGATGCTCAGCCAGTACAATCTCGACTTTTAGGGCCTGGCAAGCTGCCCGCAAACCAGCCATCAACAGAAGCGGGTTCCTTTCCAGGCTCGATGAAGTTGTTCAACACGAGGAACTGCTCCGGGTGGCTAGCATGCTAACTGTTTGCAGGAACGCGCAGCGATGCACCACTCTCGGTTAATCGCTTATGGTGAGCCAGCGCGATTTCGGCTTCCAGCGCACGAGTACCGACAAGCTTGCTATCTAGTACACACCAACGTGTACTCAACAACAAGCGATAGGGAGAATCTGCCGCGTCCGGTTGAACGGCGTAGTTAGAGATAATCAACGCATGCAACTTCGCTGTTCAGTACCTGCGCATCGTATCAGCCGCCAATCAAAGCGAGCTGCGTTGCGCAGTCGTGAAAGCTGGTCAATACACGACGGAGAACCTGCCACGCCCACTCGAGCCTTTTGAGTGGGTGAGTGTATCCTGGTTGCTGGATGTTGTCCTGCGGTGTCTTAGAATACTGCTCCGCCGCCAGGTCTGATGAGGCCGGTGGGTCCTACCCCGAAACGTCCGCCTTCGCACCCTGGAGGGGATTTCTAGGACCTCAATTCAGTCGTAGTGCGGCGCGCTGTCTACAGTGTTGGTGCAAGCTCCTCAACAAGAGTCCGGTCCCAAGGGACCGCTTTACCTGGAGAGTTTGAGCTCGCCACCCGCAGAAGTTCACTTGCAGAATCGAGCAATGCTGCGCGGCTGTGAGAGTAATGGGCCTTCCACAGAAGCATGGGCATTCAGAAACCAAGAGAAGTGCCGTCTAGGTGCTGAGGCTTGAAGAATTCCTCGGCTTTCACCTGGAGGCGCGGAACTCCATGACCTGCGGAGTCCAAGCCCATGGTCGGGAAGGAATATCGGTCACAAGACCAACAACATAGACATAGAAGAACCAGGGACAATCTCTTTTTCTTTGGCGCTGAAACTATACCCCATGGTGAGCAATACTTGAGTGTATCTCCGCTGCTATACTCACTAGTGATAGAAATTACTATTGAACTCGGTTTAGGAAAGTGTGCGGCGTAAGAGTATAAACATCGATTTGTGTCGGAGGTTGTATTGTGGTTCGTCCGCCTACGCGCAATCTGCAGAAAGTAAAGCCGACATACGCCTATAGTCCCCGCCAGCGTCAACTGGCTTTGATAACATTTTAGCTTGCTCGGCATGTACAACCATGTGCTTCGTCGCTGTTCAAGGGGCCGAAGGTTGAAACAAAACGCACAATCTTCGCAGTAGAGCAGTGCTCAACACCCTCCTAAGTTTATTCGGGCGAGCTACTACCGCTCCGACACCTAGCGGTCTGGAAAGAATGTCGACATGTCGGACAGAGCAAAGGTTTGTAATTGATGAAAGCCAGTTTATTCTGATGCTGGTGAACACGTCGCTAGATAATGTCAACACCGCTACGATGTGCACGAGACGAGTTTACCAAGCATTTACCACCGCCACCATCACCTCAATAGCGGACTGGCTTTAGATTTCCTTCAGATCAACCCGTCGAACGCCGCTTACGGTGCCTTTTGATTAAAAACGTATGTGGGAGCAAGTAGATCCCGCTCGAGAGCCCGTGAGTATGTTCGCTTGATGCGGAAAAATGAATAAGATTCGTGATCTGCCAACGCACTATCTTGTGAGCTCGAATCACCCTCCTGTCATTCGAGTGTCTGAGTGCCCATAAACACAAAGACCGTGGTGTTATTTTCAGATGCATGTGTCCCTGCCCAGAGCGAATGTTTCGGCTAATTATCCTTCATTAGGGAGCACCTCGCACCAACGCCACCGGTCGGTCTATTTTCATCACATTCAATACTAGACAAAGTCCAGAAAAACACACGCCAAAGAAATGGAGAAAGATTGGTGGTATGTTGGAATTACGATCTCATTAGCCTGCTCGAACTACTGCGGGATCTGAACTGTATGGTGAACTGCGACGTAATGGCCGTTACAGTGTGATGACCACTAACGCGGGAATTGGAGTCTGCTAATGCATACAGAAAGTACCTAGGACTTGGAAGACATGTATATATGACTTGCGCCTATTTAGAACCGAGGGCAGGTGCCTGATCGCAGAGATAGCACTCTTCTAAGTATACAGCCTCTATTAGCGTGGAATAACTCCGAGTCCAGTGTTGCTGTCTGCCGCATCTCTATGTTTAGTTACATGCACTGAAAAAGGCGAAATTACTGAGGATAGAATTATAGGAGGGTATATGTATACACAGTAAAACGCACAAATAATGACCTTGATCGACCTACCTAGCACGTCGAAAACTTGGAGTCGCGCTTGGAGGTAGCTGGGAGTTGATTACGAGGAATGAATTCCGGCCCGGGCCGCGAGAATTACTCGTAGTACATTTAATTGTATCGGAGTCTGTATAGTATATGGGGCCGTTGTGAAATAGATACAAATACTAACTCCCATTTGTTCTTGAGGTTGGAAAGCTTGAACTCTAGACTTTCAAGCTCAACTGGCGCCCCCCTACCAAGTCAATCCATTTTTTCTTAGCGATTTTTCTTTATCTATTCAATTAAAAGGTCCAAAATCCGCATGTAAATAATTGATTCCTCTGTACTACCGCGCGCTAATCACAGCCTGAGGCTACTTCTCCCTTCTCAGTCAATACCCCCTGTCCCTCGATCTTGAATGGCCAAGTGACAGCCGTAAATATTCCCAACTCACATGGGCTCACATAGGTCTGTATGAACGCTGTACAGATAAAAGGACATGGACAAAACCTTTTTACAGCTTCTTGCGCTCTAGGAACATGTCGCGTCTTAAGCCTGTGATCGTGGAGGTTCCTCGGTACCCTAGCAGGTCTAAAGTGTGTTCCGGGCTTGGTAGGAGGACATCAACTCCAGAGAAGCTCAGCAGTACTGTTCTTCCTCTTTGCCCTGCTAAAATAAGTTTCCTCCCAGATAAGCCTGACCATTTCGCCATATATTTCTCCTCTCCTTCAAATTTTTTTGAGCCCTTTGGGCTACTGAACTCCATGCGCATTTTATGAGGAATCCATAATATTTTCTGGCCCAGATGATTCACTATCCAGTCACCACTCCCAACTACCGGATGCGTAGCTTCGGAGTAAGGCTTGTATGGGGTCGACGCTAAGGGTTTATCGTGAATTTCTTGCAGTGTAATTGACGCCAGCTGGTTAGGAGACTTGTTGGTGTTTGCCTCCCATAACCTTCTGTCCTGTGCTCGGGAAGAAAGGCGCCGATGAACACGAACGCCGGATGCAGAACATTCGATCCAGGGAGTCCAGCTGGAACGTCCGAGTTTGTAACTGCAAAATATCGAATGAAGATGGTTGCCAGAGACTGCATCCCATACTTCAATAAATTCTTCCGAAAGCCCAAAAAGGAGCCGATCATCGAGGAACGACAAATCCTTTATCGGCGTCAGTCCAGGTTCCTTCAAATGTCGAACCTTGCGCTTTTCGGTGTTCCAAACATCGACACTATGACCCTCCCCGAAACTAGACCTATTCTGTTCTGTGAGAACGATTCCAAGGTACCTCCGAGCTAGCTTCTGGTGAGAAAATCCCATCGCCTTGATGCCGCTTCTCCTGCCCGTCAAATCCTTAACAATCCAGGAATCTAGGAGTCTCCCAGTATTTCCATCCCAAATCTGCGCAGTGCCGTCTTGGAAGCCAGTCGCACAAAGCTTCCCGTCGCTGGAGATACAAACACAGGAAATAGAGGCATTGCAACCTTCCTTGGGAACGGTAGCATCATCCGCCTTCAAGGATTCGACTTTCGCGATACTGAAGTTGCCATTCCATCCTGACAAAACCATAGAAGTACTATCTGGAGAAAATGCGATCGAAGTAACTTCCTCCCCATGAAGCAAGGTAGTGGATAACATGGCTCCCGTGGACGAAATATCAAATAGCTGCAATCGCCCAAATCCAGTGGGCAATGCCAAATTGTGCTTGTCCGGAGATATGGACATGATATGCTTGCATGCCGGCTTAATCCAACTTTCTCTCTGCAAAGGCGAAACTGGAGCTGCACTTCGGAAATCCGGGTGTTGGATCGATTGAAGAAGTGAATATGTGACTGCATCGTAGATTTCGATAGTGTCTTGCTTTTTGCAAATTATCACAGGACCTGTAGTGGTTTCAGCTATCGAAGATACTGTTCTGTGGTTTGTCTCGCCGTAACTTGTGAAGTTCGAGATCCAGGAACCACTCGAGACATTCCATTTCTCGATGCCACGACCTGTGTAGGAGATTAGCGTATTGCCATTCGATATCCAATGGCATGAAACTGTTACACCCGTACCCGGCTGGGTACGAATGGTACGCTCAAGTCTCCCGGAGAGCGTATCCCAAACATGAATGCAACCTGCTTCATCTCCTGACGCGAATTTGGTGCCACTAGATGAAAATGCGACATTCCAGGAGTTTGTTTGGGGACCATTGCAACAGTTAACCAAGCATCCCGTTTGGAGATCCCATAGTCTTATCATTTTATCGCTCCAAGAGGAGACCAATAGTAGAGCGTTTGGAGAAAATGCAAACGATATAGGATAGCAATTCGCCACGGTAAATATAGCCAAAGATTCTCCCTTGTTCGCATCGAATAGCTCAGCGGACGGTTTACCAACAGCAACGAGCATTCTACCATCATGGGAGAACACAGTCTTTAACAAATGCGACAAGCCAGTTTTAATTGTCCTTGGCTTCTGTTCCCAATGGTCATCGAGGCCCACTAGAACTTTAACTTCTTTCTCGAGATCACGTTCGTACTGTAACCTCATAAGGGAAGATTTCGGAGATAGTGGCAACGCGGTATGGTAGAGATGAGAGGCTGATTCTTTAATGCAGTCAAAAAATGTCAAGAGTAATTGTTGTCCGTCCGTTATCCATTGAATCAGATTTGTCCCGGTATTGCCGAACTACATGAAAATAAAAACAAAACGAGTATTATTAATTGAAACCTGCACGTTGGAAGAACGATATCTGACTTACATGATGAAGCGATTCTTCCAGCTCCTTCAAGGAATATATAGCGCTCCCCAAATCATTTAAAAGGCTCAGCGCTTCGAACCAGAAAACTAGGCGTCTGACAACAAAATCGTTTACCAATTCTTGCAGGTCATCGCAATAAGCGCCAGTTCCAACAGCATTCAGCAGGTGCTTTGTCCAGAAGCGGCAAGCATATTCCAATGCACTCCCGATGCACTTTTCTCGATCTTCACGCCGTATTGTTTCATTCATAACATATCGTGGAGCGTGGGGCTCGAAGCCTACATGACAGATATTCTTCTTCAGGCTCTCCTGCATGATCCGTAAACAACCAATCGCTAGATCACGATGCTGCACGGGTACATCGATGAAAAACTTTTCGTGCTGGCATCTTTTTGGCTTATTGGCAGTTATATATTCCGCGAATGACTGATGATATATGCGAATGGGATCTTTTCGAGTTTCTGGAACATGTACAACAGAGTGGAGAAATCGGATGGAGGACGATATATCGGGAATGCTGCGCTTTAGGAGAAAAGCTATCGTCTCCTTTGAAAGTGGGTAGAACGCGACGATAATACAGCCCAAAACCGACCGAAATCGTGCCAGGTGTTGCGAGGTTTGTCTTCCGTATCCTTCCTCGAGTATTTTACCATAGAGAACGTCCAATCTGGAATCTAAGTCTGGCTGATCCATCGGCAAGGAAATATTAGGAGAATCCACGATTTTAGCGAGTTGTGTTGCCGCTGATTCATGGGGATAGCATATAAATGCGACGGCGGTCACAGCGAAGATAAAAAGTCCCGAAGATTTCGAAACAAGTGTTTGCACTTCTTCATCCGATGGCCAGTTCTCAGATAACTCCAGATCACTGCGATGCTTAAGACGCTGGAAAAGGCTGGTCCTAATGTAGAAATCGATGTCTTTGTTGATAGTAACGGTGGATACATCCGAATCGAGTTCGAAAATCCGAGAATGTTTTCGAAGTTGGACATCTCGGAAAGCAGCACGTATGTGTACTTCAGGTCTCCCTGTAATGAAGAATTTCACCGTTGGTATCTGGTCGATTTGAGAAGCCAAAACAGAGAGGATGGCGGATACTGCTTCTTCGTCCTTGCATTCGTCAATGGCATCAATTGCAATTGTAGTCGCGAGGTGCACATCCCTCAAAGGATCAACGATGAGAACGCGAAGCTGGTTTACGAGTGACTTTCCTATCTGGTCGGTGCTGTTGCCATAGTTTAGTACTTTGAGGAGACGCTGTTTAAACGAAGGATATTTGGAGGCGAGTTGAAAGGCGATGGCAGGAAAGATATAGTGAAGATTGCTTCTTTCCCGGAAATCGCGAGAGCAAAAGAAACTTGCGCCGAGCCGACCATTATCGTGCGCTCGCTGGCAAAAACTTTGGGCAATGGCACTTTTACCGCTCCCCGCATGCCCTTTCAGCCAGAAAATGCCAGCAGAAGTAAGACGAGGATCGTCAAGCCATTTTTCAATTTCTTGAATGACCTGCGTACGCGTCCCCGGCAAGCAGGGATTGTGGTCAGCATAAATATGGCTAGCTTCCCTTGCAAGCAACAGCTCCTGAAGAGCACGGTCATTATCTGTGTGGAAAGATTAACATATGCACAGGTAATATAAAAGAATTGCATTACTGGAAAGCTATAAAGGGGTTAGTACTGCTTGTCAATTTTGCACAAAGAAATATAATTACGCTGAGTCGTGCAACCTGTTGATATATACTGCGTTGTGAAGAGAGCTGGGTCCTAATTCGAATCAAGCATTCTACGCAAAAAATGCCTGATGACGTACTTGATAATCCATAATAGCATGGTTAATTTCTTGTATGAGTCCTAAGAAGAATGACGCTTCTTCGCCTGCACGTATCAGGCGAGTGAACCCATCGTCAGCACTAATTTCCTTAATCTTGTTGTCGCATACTTTCAATTTCCTAAGAAAATGAAGAGAGTCTGATAGTGCTCAGCGATAATGAATAAAGCGAAATAAACCTCATTAAATCATCGCATCTAATTCTTTCCTCCTCATCTGGAGCATCCGTGTTATTGTTAAATTCGGCATTGAGTGAATTGAGTCTCCCAGCAAGCTTCTGAGCAGTCTCTTTATTGGATATCCATTTCTTATTCATTTATAACTTAGTTTCTGGTTCTTCAATATATGTATTATGATCGGGAAACTTACCTCAAAATGGTTTATGAGATACACCAGCCCTCCTGCTACACTCTTGAGGGGCGGAAATACATCTGCTGATTCCTTCACAAGCATAACCACTTCCTTGGCTGCAATGTAGCCTGTTGCGACATGACGCTTGGAACTCTTCCCAAATGTATGCCCTCTCGAGCTGGATTCACTACTGGATATGGAGTCTATCAAGGTTTCCGATGATGCACTCGATCCGGTAGTTCCACCAGACGCAGACCGCTGGACAGGATACTGTTTCGCTTTGGAAGTCGACTCTGGAGATGACGGGAAACTGGAGGTACTAGGGGATGCAGATTTCACAAGTGTGCGAAACCAAGGCATAGTATACTACAGACTGTCCTGAAGAGATGGGAGTCGGGGAGAAAGAACGCCCGACAGTCACGCATCTCTCCATTCCAAAGCATTCTCAGAGGTAGGCGCTTGACAAGATTGCCCTATACATATATAACTTACATCAGAGCGCTCTGTCAAGTGCGTCTTAGTATTATCATCAATGTGTCGAATGGTGTGTGCTGCTGTTCACATACCTATCATATAGTAGGCTACTTCTCTATATTTCAAATTACAAGTAAGATTCGATTAATAGAAAATCAGAACGCACAGTGTACTTACCAAGCTTTGAATATGACTGCTCTTCCCGATATGAAACTTATCATCTTAGTGTGGAAGGCACTTGTACTAGTGGGAAAAAGAGAAGCTGGAGAGCAAAGTGTCGGGTGATATTGATTACGCATATTTGCTCTTTGTAGCTATCATCGGGATTTTGTCGGGCCGGAGACAACTAGCATGGAAGTTGGAAGCACAGCTGATGCTATGCTATTTTACAATAAATCAAAAAGTTATAAAAAAGTTATAAAATGTGTTGTAACCTAATTAAATTTTACAGATATTATTAACGGTAGAAAAATGTATAATTTCGCTAGTGGGTAAATTTTTAGTAAAATCTAATCAACCAACAACCCAATTTACGCCCATTTATGGTCCTATGAAATAATGACGGTCTTATGTTTGTATGCCTGACTGCAGAAAACAGATAGTATTTACAGGGAAAGAATTTAAGCGGAACTTTATTTCCGTGACATGCTGCTATTAATTTCCATTACGAAGTATGCGAACCCATTGCATAATGTCGTCCATGCCGAAATTCTTTAACTACTTGTGCTATGGATTATACAATTATGTTGGTGCTTACGCTGCTATATGCCTGAGATTTGATCCCATCACCAAGTGTAATATTTCCTGCGAGTCCGAATCCCGTTTTGCTAGCCAAACGGACGATCATTACAGCATTAATCAGCGCTAAATTATCAACAGTATTTAGTACAAGTAACACGAGTTCAATGGAGTGAAGATAAGCAGACCTAGGATGCCAGTCAAAAGACCTAGCGAGCCAGCAGCCGCCGACGATACACACCATGCGCCAGCTAGGTCATGAGAATACCCTGTATAGTCGCACTGAGTAGGTGTCTGAATGAGAACCAAAATAGCTGAAGCTGAAATAAAACAGATGCATAAGCCATCTGCACCAGAGCTACACAAGGAAGCTCTCACCCCATGAAAGAGGAACAAAGAACAGGAAGGAATAAAAATGACTTGATGAGCGTGCAAGTGGATGTATCGATAATGGGCGATTGTTATACCCAAATCTAATATATTGGGTTTGAGAATTTAATAGTCAAATGGAAGAAAGCCATACGTACAGCACTCCTGTCCATATAGCCATTAAAACACCCGTACCCGCCAATACATTGCCACAAATCTCTTAAGTTTTTTTGAGATCGATTTAAAGAACAGAAAGAAGAGTATGGGACTTACTCCAAAGTCCCCAGAATTCGTCACCTTCGAAATTCCCTGCAATGGCACCACAGACTGCTTGAAGTAACGCACTAATAAGAATGAGACCTGGACATGGAAAGTAAATTTAGCATGTGATGCTCTGGGATAGTAAGTGTCTGAAGAATACTTGCCGTATAACGCGGTACGAAGCTTCAAGCTTGAAGGCATGAGCGAAAGACCGCGAAAATATAAGAGAGAAGAGAGAAAAGAAGGGTTTGTGCCAGCTTGATCCCATGAGCATCCTGCAATATATCATGAGACGAATTTGACAATCGACACCGCAAGACACCCTGGAACACTGCATAGACTCGCATACACAGAGCAGACGTTCTATATGCAGAAATTAAACATCAAATTGGGCCTGTCTCCAGCGCGACATAGCGGCTACACCGGTCAAGGGGAAGTTTCAAAGTTAGCATAGCATTATCGCGGCACTAGCCAATTGGGTCTTGCACTCTGGAGATCGCCATACACCCCTGCTTTCAGTATCATGTCAAGCCAAAAAACTACAGGAGTTGCGGGGCGCTACAAATTGTTGCAGCAGATTGCAGCGCGCAGTGGCGACGGCAAAGATGGAGATTTCAGGTCTGTTATCATACGAAGATCAAAATTCTGTCCAGATGGTGAGTCTATCGGCGAATGTCCTTGGGATTGGTTTATATCTAAGATACCTGAAAGCTTCTTTATTGTCGCCAGTACGATCTTCAGAAAGTTTCGATAACAAGATTCATCGTTTAGCTCAGTAGCAGTTCCTTCTGCACGCAGTCGCGACGTCCGAGGATAGCCTTCAAATTCCTCTGCCAAGTATCTAACAGGCGGCCTTGCCACAGTGCTCATGAGTAATAGGGTCAATTCAAAGAGTTGCGATTCAGAAGACACCGTTCATAATGGGAGATCTGCAGAGTAGAGAGATTCCTACTTATGGGCAAAAGGTTTCAGGTTCCTTAAAAACACATAGGAATACATAAGGGAGAATACATAGAGGCTAGCAAATCCGCCGTGATAGAGTCTGGATAGAGTAGAAAAATGAAACGTGTTCGATGTGGAGATTGAGTTGAAGGGACAGCTCGTTGGTCTGACTGAGGCACCAAGCGTGCGAATCTTCGACGAAGCTGTCGAACTGTTGGGCAACTTGAAGCCTCGAGTTCAGGCCTGCACAGTACTAATCATTACGCTCCCCGTCGACGGGTCAAGACCGTCGAACTCGACGCCCAAGACGTCGACGGAACTTGGAACTGTCCGTGGATAATGTCCCAGTATTCCCCTACTCATCGCTCAAACCAATCTACAAGTGCGAACAACTTGCATACCCCGGTTCCACAGAAGCAACAACGAAGAATGACTTCTTCTGCTATGTCAAGATCCTTGTCTTCATTGAATTTGGTTTGCACTCTGTTCTGTTCAATGCGATAACTAGATCTCACCCTTTCTGTGCATTACAGCCGGAGGGATCCCCACAGTCCTTTGGTCGGCCTCCTTCACCCCTTCGTAATGGCTTTACACTTGATACTGGCACTGGTATCGATCCCGACGATGTGTCAGAAGATGGTTCGGACGAGGAAGATGACCGTCATAACTGGCATGAGCGTTCGCCGTCGCCCTCCTCGTCGGTGTCCCAACTAGCGGCGAGCTTTGCCCAACGTGTTGGAACATTCGTTGGCAATATCGCGCCACGATCATCAGGTATGCTCAGCGACGCAGAGCTGGAGGCGGAAGCAGAACGTGAACGGGATAGGAGTCGTCGAGAGGCTGAAGCGATCTTGACACGTGAAGCGCAGCAGCGCAAGCTCGTGGAAGAACGCGTTCTGGCAATGATGGAGAGCACCAAGTCGCTTCCGCCTCCGCCCTCGCGTTCACAGACGCAATCTAATCCTCCTTCGCCTTCGAATTCGCAGAAGGAGGGCACGAGTTGGTGGATGGCGGCGAAGAATAAGTTGACACCTACGAAGGACAAGGAGCCGCTTACTCCAGCCCAGCAGGTCATCCAAGACGCGAAGGCGCGTGAGAAAGAGGCTAAGAAGAGTGCGAAGGGCAAGGAGAAAGAGAAGGAGAAGGAGCGGAACGCAGAGTGGCCCGCGAACCCTCAGACTAAGTTCAGTGACCCTGCCTTTGCAAATCTGCACATCCCTGTCGCGCCTCCGCAGAGAAAGCCTGTTCCTGCATCGCCATCATCGCCTACGCCTGCCCGTCCCAGTGCGTCGAATATGCCTCCTAACTTGACACCGTCACCTATGCGTAACAGCGACGCTGCTTCTTCCTCGCCCTCGCGCGAAGCACCACCCTTGTATGCCCAGTTCAACGCGCAAGGCACGCTGGACGTCCACGGCACGCTTCTCACCATTGCCAAGCGCTTCGAGAAGCTAGAGAAATGGACAGTGGGGCACGTCCGCGCGCTGGAGGAGCGCATGAGCGACGTCGAGCGATGGCTGGTGGACAAGGAGAAGGAGAAGGACGACGCCTCTGCGAAGGATGAGCCTCGCCAGCATCCTGTGTCGGAGGAGTTGCAGCATGAGGTGCGCGAGATCCGAGATGAGATGACGGAACTCCAGGGACGCGTCGGGGAGCTGGGGCGCGAGATGGCGAAGATGGCGACGGCGCCGGTGAATCTGGCCTCGGGGCCCAGGAACCAGACTGCCTCGGTGTCGGTCGCTCCACAGACGGTGTCGTCTATCATTGAGCAGGGGAATGCTATTACATCTCCTTTATCAACTACATCTGCGATTTTAAGTTCCCCGACCCATCCGCGCCTCTCGTCCACCACGGCGGTTGAATCTACTAGCCCTCCTATTGCATCGTCGAAGACACGAACTACTTCCGGTACACGGCTGCCATATCCAACTGGGGACTACGCCTCTCCCGGAGATTCATTCTCACCCACCAACTCTCCTCCATCATCCATTAATTCCACGGCACACACCCGCCCACTCTCCATCGCCAGCGGGCTTCCGAGTGCGGGCTCACAGTCTGCCTCCACGTCCTACTCAAATGCCTCCTTCTCACCCACGTCGCCTCCGGCATCGTGTCGGTCCACACGTGTCGTGAGCCCCACACAACAAGGGCTCCCTCCTCCTAAATCCGCCGCCCCAAGACAAACGAGCGTCAGCCCCACACCGCGGAAGCGCTACACCGTTGCCCTTGGGGGTCCCATCGTCGCACCACCGGACTTCTCAGACGGGTTGGAGCAACAGCAGTCGGGACCGCCCAAACGCACAGGCACCCCCGTGTCGTTCTCGCGCCCGCAGAGCTCGCTCGGCACCGCGTTCTTCTCTACCTCACCTGGGGCAGCAGGCGAAGACGACGACGACGACCCCGGCTTCCAAGAAGAGACCATCGGCAAGTCCGCCGCTTCCCGCCTCACCAAGCCCGAGCCAGGCGCAGGCGCACGCCCCACAGGCGACTACAAGCCCTCCGCCTCCCTCTCCATCTCCTCTGAAAGCACCTCCCCGTCTCCCGCATCCAAGCGGCGCATACGCGCCCAATCCGCGTATGGGTTCCCGGGCCTCCAGCTGCCGCAGACGCCAGTGACGCCGCTGCGCCCGCGGCTGCGGTCGAAGTCGACGGACCGCTTTGGGGCGGGGAGCGACACGGCGAGCGTGGGGAGTGTGGGGAGCGGGAAGTTCGTGGATCCCCTGGTGTTGAGGAAGCAGGAGAAGGAGGGCGGGGGGAAGCTGGCGATGCCGAAGCCGGTGGGGAAGGTGCCTATTGGGCAGCTGGTGGCATTCTTCGATGGGGATAAGAAGGAGAAGGCATGAGGGTGAAGATGTTTATTTCGTTACATTTGGTAGGAGAGGGAGGGCAGAACTACGTGTGTGGTGCTGGCGGTATCCTGATACCCTGTTGACATACCAAGCTCTTTCTTGATTTTTCACATTCGACTTTCATGATACCTTTTACTGATTGAACACCTTACCCCTTAGGCCATCGAACTTTGCCAACGTCGATCTTCATTGTTAAATATCCATCTTTGCATTTGCAGTTACGCTGTACCCACCCCTGACGACTCGCTATGACTTCCCATGATGTTTTCTACGACTATTTTACTTACTTAATTTAGGAAACGGGATGCCTATGCGTCCTGCCATATGATATCTCGACAACGTTATGGAATGTAGCTCTTCTATGCCATACTATTCAACCTCAGCATGAAGAGTGTTTAATTTCAGTGTTTTGAAGCTCTTGAATATTAGCTGTTTTCCACTCGTACGCATGCTCTAACACCTCTATTCTCGACAGCCAGAAGTCCTGCATTCTTCAAGTCCTTTTACCGAGTAGTGAGCATGTCCTACTTCTCTGGCATTTTTGCATTTACTGAAGTCCTTTCTAGTTACTGCCTACATTACTCCTCTTCTCACATCAGTCTGTGACCGATTGATGGCCGAGTTGCCTGTATTCAAAGCACCAGTTTTCATTCATCTGCGCTTGCTGCACGCTACGCACTGCCTTAAAGACACCATTCCCTCGTTTTCCTTGTCCTTCATGGCGATGAGGCAGTTCAAATCTACCCTGCGAGTTTTCAGTTGCGTTGCCGTTCATATAGCAATCCGCAACGAGTGTGAAGACAGGTGGGTTGACGACCTCGCCGGGGTGAATAGTGTCACCACTCCAGGCATCATGATGGCTGGGAGGCATCTTTCCAAGTGTCGATGTGCCTATGCTGCAATGCCCAGCATTGCCTGGTTGAGTCTTGCTTGGTAACGGCCATTTGAGAGCACGGAGGATTCGGTGGTCTTTAACTCTGAGAGTCTTTGAGTGGTCTCCCGCTCTTCAGTGATACCTACGACGCGTTTTGCTCGCTGATAGGCTATATTAATCCATCTCGATTGACTTGAGACGCGTCTGTGACTTCTATAGCTCACATTTTCCTCAAAAACTCGGTGCAACGGTTTCGCGGGGCCTGGGCATTATGATTGACTGACAAATTATGTAATCACAATTACCTAAGTCCCCTCCATCGCATCACTTGATTTGAGCCCTTCCAACAAGTTACCCTCCGTTACCACCGTTCCTCACCTTCCGCTGCTCATTGACACCCCCCAAAATGTCGAGCAGCTCCGCGACCCTCGAGCCGCTGCTCGCCTTCCTTACGCATGCGCTCAACACCGTTGAGACAACGTTCAACATGGTCCCGGGGAGCGCCGTGCTCCTGCGCTACGTGAAGAGCTCGCACCAGAACGACCCGGGGCGCAGCTTGCTTGAGCTGATTCTATTTGTGTTTGCCTTGCGGACTCTGTTACAGTCGAGGACAAAGGGAGATCGGAATGGGAGGCATTTTATTTCGTTTAATGATAAGGTATCTCTTCCCCGCCTCCCTTGTCATATTTCTGGGGGTTGGTCGCTGACGCGCGCATAGGAAATCGAGGAGCTTGTGGACGAATGGACCCCTGAGCCCCTCGGGCAGCCGCTCACTCCTGCGGAGCAGGCGGATCTCAGTGCTGTCCCCGTTGTCGCGGGCCCGAATGGCCCCAAGCCGCGCCTCGTTGCGTCAGGCAAGACTGCCTTCAACCTTGCGAGCTTTAACTTTACTGGCTTGGCGGGGAACGAACATATTAAGCAGCGAGCAGTGGAGACGCTGCGGAAGTATGGATTGGGCAGCTGTGGCCCCCCGGGGTTTTATGGGACATTAGGTACGTATTTTTGTCTGGGGAGGAAACACAACCGCAGTCAATGATGCTAATCATTAATCTCGCGGCCATATAGACGTGCATATGGAACTAGAACGGGACATCGCCGACTTCCTCGGCACGGAAGCCACGATCCTCTACTCGCAGGGCTTCTCCACTATCTCGTCCGTCATCCCCGCGTTCTGCAAGCGCGGGGACATCATCGTCGCGGACCGCGGCGTGAACTTCGCCATTCAGAAGGGGATCCAGATCTCCCGCTCCACGGTGCGGTGGTTTGACCATAATGATTTGAAGAGCCTAGATGAGGTGCTGGAGAGCGTGGAGAAGGACCGGAAGAAGAGGCGGGGCCCGTTGACGAGGAGGTTTATTATTACGGAGGGGATTTTTGAGAAGGATGGGGTTATGGTTGATTTGCCGAAGTTGGTGCGTTTTTCTGGAGGTGTTCAGAACTATTTGTGGTTTGCTGATGGAGGGTGTAGATTGAGCTCAAGTATAAGCACAAGTATCGGTTGATTTTGGATGAGAGTATCTCGTTTGGGTCCGTTGGGAGGACTGGACGCGGTTTGACGGAATTGTATAATGTTCCTGTAGGTGTATCTCGTTTATACCAATTACCGTTCTTAACATCCTCTACAGGCGGACAAAGTCGACATGCTCGTCGGTTCCATCGCCGTTGGCCTCTGCTCTGCCGGCGGCTTCTGCGCCGGGTCTCAAATCATCGTAGACCATCAAGTACGTCTCCCGCACCACCTTATGTGCACGTTCCTAACCCCGTATACAGCGCATCAACGGCCCCTCCTTCGTCTTCTCCGCCTCCATGCCCGCCCTCCTTGCCGTCAGCGCCTCCGAAGGGATCAACATCCTCCGCTCGACCCCCTCCATCCTCGCCACGCTCCTCGAAAACGCCCGCGCAGCACGCGCAATCCTCGACCGCCTCGACTGCATCACCGTGCCCTCGCACCCCGCCTCGCCCATCATCCACATCCACGTACGCCAGCCGCCCCTCGCGACGCTGCAGGTGCCGCCTATGACCGCCACGTCGCCCGTGAGCCCGGGGAAGCACCACGGGCACCGCTCGAACCCCACCTCTGTACTCCCGCGAGACGCACCCAGTTGGGATATCGAGGGCGAGGAGAGGCTGCTGCAGGAGGTGGTGGAGGAGTGTTTGGCGCAGGGGGTGATGGTGACGAGGGCGAAGCGACTGCGGGGGCAGGAGATGGTGGAGGCGCGCCCGAGTATTCGGCTGGCGATGACGAGTGCGCTGACGAAGAAGGAGACGGAGAAGGCGGTCGGGGTGGTTAAGACTGCGCTTGTGAAGGTGCTGGGGAAGAGGAGGTAGGACGTGATTGATTAATATCCTATATACTATTCCTATTTCTTTTATCTAGAGTTTAATGATGGATACCTTTTGCTTTGGACGTGCTTATAGAGAGGTTGCTGTTGAGCTCGTCATATTGACGAATAAATTGCAGGTAGGCTGTGGCGACATACCGATTCGCACGCGTCTTTCGAAGAGATAAGGACGAAACGGGCCTGAGAGGTGGATCTGTAGGGACAGGATGCTTAGTCAGCTATCACGTCTTGAGGAGGACAGTGATGCACTGAGGCCTGACAAGACACTTGACTTTAGGGAAGCTTCTCTCACTTATCCACGACTTTCTATTCTTCGGGCCCGTCTGGCGCTAATCCCAGGCATAGTCATATCCACCGTGACCCACTAGCAGACCACTGCGCCACCTCCCACCATCCAACTAATACTACTATAGTGCGAGCGTGTGGGTGTCAACCGAATGCCCCCTGCCGCCCCTCCCCAGAGACGCACTACCTCCTCCTCCGGCGCTGTGGGACCCAGCGGACGACCCGCCGCGGAGGATGAGGAGGCGCGCCCGTATGTCGTTGTGGCCGAGATTGGCAAGGGCAGCTTCGCGACCGTATACAAGGGATACCATGAGGTAAGCATGCACGGCGTTCTGTCTCAGGAGTGGATGGGGTACTGACACTAGCCATGGTGTGTAGGAAACAAGGAAGCAGGTCGCGATCAAGACCGTGAAGCGCGACAACCTCACCGCTAAGCTCTTCGATAACCTCCAGAGCGAGATACAGATCCTCAAGTCGCTCTCGCACCGGCACATCACGCGGCTCATCGACATCGTCGTGAGTCCCCTCCCTGCCTATCTACCTTTACGTCGGCGAATAAACTTGAATGACTAACCTAACGTATCTGTGTAGCGTGCAGAACGCCATATCTACCTAATAATGGAATACTGCGCCGGAGGCGACCTCACGAACTATATCAAGAAGCGCGGGCGCGTCGAGGGGCTCGAATATATCCCCGCCCCCGGCGCAGCGCCGCAATACTACCCGCACCCGCGCACCGGCGGGCTGGACGAAATCGTCGTACGGAGCTTCCTCCGGCAGCTTGGTAAGCAGGCCTTCCTCTTCCTATTATCGAGTTCTTCTTGGTGTAGGATTGCCATGATATGATTGCTCATGTCTGTTTGTCCTCGCACAGCACGAGCACTCAAGTTTCTCAGGCATCGGAATTTGATACACCGAGACATAAAGCCACAGGTGCGTATTAGTCCAATACCTTCGCGGGCAGAGTCCTAATTTATGATATAACACAGAATCTCCTGCTGAACCCCGCCGGCCCAGACGAGCTCGCGCGTGGTCATCCGCTTGGCGTGCCCATCCTCAAAGTCGCCGACTTTGGCTTCGCGCGCTCCCTCCCGAACGCCATGATGGCCGAGACGCTCTGCGGATCACCGTATGTCTGCCTATCACTTACTCTAATTCCAATCAAATTAATCATCACACATACACAGACTGTACATGGCCCCCGAAATCCTGCGGTACGAGAAATACGATGCCAAAGCCGACCTCTGGTCCGTCGGCGCCGTCCTCTACGAAATGTCCGTTGGCAAGCCGCCCTTCCGCGCCCAAAACCATATAGAGCTCCTCAAGCGTATCGAGCACGCCAAGGGGATCAAGTTCCCCGACGAAGACGCCAATCCGAAGCCCGGGACGGAGGAGGCACAGGCGGTGCCGAGGGATATTAAGGCGTTGATTAGGGCACTGTTGAAGCGCAATCCGGTGGAGCGCGCCAGCTTCGATGAGTTCTTTGGGAGTGAGGCGCTGGCGAAGTCGAAGTTCCCTAGGCCGCGGGAGCCGTCACCGTTGCAGCCTGACGACGACGAGGAGGGTGGAGACGGGGAAGGCGAGGAGGGGGAGGGGGAGAGGAAACCATGGACAGGCAGGGCGAGGACCCCAGAGCACCATAGGATTATTCCACCTGAGGTGCTGGATCCGACGGTGATGATTCCCCCAAGCAAGATACGGTTTAGGCCGTCGATGGCGGGGGGGGAGGAGGAGGAGGCTATGCGAGATAGGTGTGTGCTGGTTCCCTTTGCCTCGTTTATCAGGATTAAGGCGCTTATCATTATTGTGATTGTGTAGCCCCGGCTCATCGAGGGATAAACCCCCCTCGCCCACAGAGGTGCGCCGCCCGTCGCTCTCGTCACACCCGACGGAGCGCAGGCAGCTGAGCAAGCCGCTCTCGACAGAGGGGTCGTTCATTCCCGGGGAGACGGAGGAGGATGGGTTGTTGAGGAGGGAGTATGTCCTCGTGGGCGACACGCGTGCGGTAGAGTTCAATATCGCCGTAGATGGTGGGCCTTTTCCCCCGTTATTTCGAGGGACTGCGTATTGATTCATGATATAGAGATAACAACCCAACCCCGCCGGCCCCTACACGACCGACGTATCCCCACCACACCCTCCGCAGACGAGTACTCCCCCGAATGCCCCACCTCCCCCACCTCAAACCTCTCCCCTAACCCCAACCCAAACACCTCCCCCACCACCCCCAGCACGCACCCCGTGAACATCACCTTCCCTCCGCCCCCCAACCCCACCGCGCCACCACTCTCCTCCTCGCCCTCTAGCCTCGCCTCCCGCGCCGCCTCCAATGCGCTGCATCGCGCGCTCAATCTCGCATCCAAGAAGCTTTTCGGCACCCCCACGCACTCAAGGTCCAGGCCGAGTTCAAGGGATCTGAGCGCCCCGGCGTCCCCGAGGCGGGGGCAGATCATTGCGCTGGAGGGGGAAGGTGCGGGGGGGAGGGACCCGATGGAGGATGAACTGCTGGCGGGGCTGGAGGAGCTCGCGCAGAAGACGGATGTATTGACTAGGTGGGCGGATGAGATGTATGAGTATGTTAAGGCTGTGCCGCAGAGTGCGTTCTTGTCTCCCCTGTCCCTTACCCCTCCCTTCCCAAGTCCAAGTACTGACTCATTGATTGTGACATCGCAGAACCCCTCCCCGATCCCTCCAAGTTCGCGAAACGCGACGGCGAGCCGGACAAGCACGCGCGCCGGCGGAGGCACGCGGACCAGGAGGCGGAGTACAACGCCGTGACGTGCGTCGCGGTGTACATGCTGCTCATGTCGTTCTCGCAGAAAGGCATCGACAAGCTGCGCAACTTCCAGGAACACATGAAGATGCGGCACCCGGAGGGCGATTTGGTGGTTAGTGAGGGGTTTGATGATGGTGAGTCGTAGATTTGCTTTGCTATCTCCCTTTCCCTCGCTCCCCCCTCACTTTCCTCGTTCTGTGTATGAGTATGAGAGAGAGGCTAATGTTGGTATGTATAGCTCTTTGCTGGTTCAAAGATCATTTCATCAAGTGTAACGACCGCGCGTCTCTCGTGAAGACATGGCTTCCCGCGCAGTACGACGGCCCTAAGGCGTGGCTTGATCAGCTCGTGTATGATCGTGCGCTCATGCTTGTACGCATTATTGTGTCTTGTCCTACGTATCTCTACTAACACCATCTCCTTCACAGAGCCGCATGGCCGCACGCAAAGAGCTCCTCGACCAAGCCACGAGCCCCGACGAGTGCGAGAAGCTCTACGAGGAGTCCCTCTGGTGCCTCTACGCCCTGCAGGAGGACCTCCTGCAGACGGGTAACCCGTTCATGGACGAGGACCGCGAGACCATCGCGACGTGGATAAAGCGCACGAAGCTCCGCCTGGTGCGGTGCAAAGCGCGCATGACGATGAACGACCGGGATCGCCTGAACGACGCGCGCGCGGACCAGAACCTCGCGGATGTGGCGAGGATCCCGGCACCGTGGGATGCGAAGCCGTCCGATGCTACACGTACTAATGTTCCTCCATCATTATCATGACACTCCCGCATTCGCAATTATCTCGTCTCACTCACTCATGTTCATGTGCTATTTTCTCTTGTTGCATCTCTTGTTGTAGGATTAGATCGACTTCTCTCTCGCTGTATCGATCATTCAAGAACCCATATTATGCTCTAATATTCTTCACACTTTTCCTCCTATCTTCATGGATAGACATTATAGTCACACAGCATCTTTCCTCATTTTTTTTTGTCATCGTCGCATATTTCTGTTGTATTACTTTTGTATCTTAGCGAGAGTGTATTTTATTATGCTGCATTATCTGCTACTGCCATGTCTACTTTTAGTTCTTCCTATCCACTGTTCGTCTAGAAATCAAATGCTTTGTTGAGATCCTCGTGGAGGAGTTTCTTCATTCCTGGAGGGAGCCGTGGTTCAGAGCCTTTGGCAATGTATCCTGTGGATCGTAAGTTACTGCAATCGAACATAGATGGGTCCGAGCACATACTGAAAGGCATTTCCACAGACTCTTTCGAGTTGAATCGGATGGTAGGGTGGTTCTATCCCGCCATGTGAGATTTGTGCAAATATCACTTTGCTTCAGAACACTCACCACGTAAGGAATCTTATCCAGTGGAATCTTATCGTCAACTACAAGCTTCGTTACACCTAGTGCAGTGTCGGTCGTCATCTGAACAGGTCCAAGATGACGAGTTGGGAACCCAAGAACGCGAAGCTCAGAGGTTCTGTCACGAGGAGGATCATCGCCTTGAAGTATGATTGTCGATTAGGCCTCCTATCTGTTTATCATGCCGAGAGACGCACCAAGAATACCCTAAAGATACGTGAGCACACACCAAGCACAAAATGTCAAATAATGTACCCCGAACAAGAACGCCTGGAATCGACCATCTCCATCCTCGGGCGAGAGTTCCTTTTCAGCCTTGGGGTCCAAGAGGCACACCTGGTTTACTGTGATACCAGTGTCTGCGATCAACGATAGGACACCGGACTGATAGCACTCTGCTTTTGCGAGGGGTTTATCGGTTTCTGATTGTGAGTCGGACGCGGCGAACGTGGAGTTCAAAAACTTGCAGGAAGATTTGGACAGATGCGTGAATTGGACGTGAGCATTAGGCCCAGCCAGCATGCGCATATGCTATAGGATTATTTTGAATTACGCTTATGCCGAAGAATGTAGTGGCAGCTCACCCACCGCATACTCCAGCTCGACCCATGGCGGAATAGATTTGGTGGCTTCCTCATCATCTTCCATGTGTTCTGGGTATCTCTTGTCGGAATATCTTCTTATCAACAAGGAGTAAGATGATGAACGGACCTATAATGTACGTGTATCCCATCGCAAACGTTGCCCTGAAATCTCGATAGTTTGGAGAAAGATAGATTAGAGGTCGAGAAGGTTGAGAGTCAGGAGATGCTTCGCACGTGACGTGAGGCGATGTTCCAGCTACTAGTAAGTAGTACTACAGAAGTAGCTACCTTTAAGCACGATTCTTCAGCAGCTCTCAGTATAAACATGCATGACATTCAGATCAGGATGAAAGATTATGTTTAATTCGTGTATTTATGTAACGTGTATCAAGACTATTGAATAGTTCTGTTAAACAGCCTACGAAGGGCCTCCTGAAGTCGCGGCCTTTGAAAGAATCATGTCTACTTTGTGCCATCTTTCCGCATACATTTTTTCGTGGAATGGTGCACAAAATATGTGTTTTAGGTTGGGGAAGATTTTCGATAAGAAGTCGGCCACGGAAGAGGGATCTTCTATCGTAGAGGAGCCGACTTGAAGGTATTCCAGTGGAGCAACTGGGACAGATCCTTTCCAAGTGGATGTAGTACTACCAACAGCACGCATAGAGATGCATAGGAATTCGAGATCCCGGCATCCCATGGCTAGTTGCTGAAGTCCATCAAGCGTGACACCTAAAAGATCCCCCCAGCCAATATCTGCGCGACCAATAAGTAAGCGCTTCAATTCTGGCCACGCATTCGCCATAGCTTCTACGTCAGTATTATTAAGATAAAACGGATGGAACACTTGGAATGATAGATTCTGAAGACCTTTGAAAGAGAGAAGCGGCTTGAGTGTGCGCCCGTCTATCACGTATGTCTCTTCTTCCCAGACTCGATGTCTATCGTCAACATAGCCTGGTCCCCCCACATAAAGGGAAGAGAAAAGCTCATGGGAGCAGCTGTTTTCCAAAGTCTGGAAAAGTTTCTGGAATTCCATAGCCGGACTAATGTTGGGAGTGATAAGTTCCAATTGCGTGAGGAATCGCGTCTGTATGTTAAGAAGCAGCTCTGAATACGAGCGAATTTCATCAGCATAGACGGATAGCTGGCGAAGATTCGGGAAAGAAGGGTTGTCATTCGATGGAAGGCATCTTAGCAAGTCTTTGGCATCGTTCTTTAAATGCAAAACTTGCAGGGTCGGGGACGACGCAAGGTACGTCAAGCAGGAATCTGGGAACTTGATGCCCCTGCAGGACAATGTCTCTAGACGAGGGAGACCGTGAAGAGATCGCCCAAATGTGTGCAAGCAATTTGACATTTGCAGCAACTCGTGTGTGCCAACGATGTTTAGGCTCTTCAGTCGAGGACACTGCAAAGGGACTGAGCCTAGGAAGGTTGTAAAGTAGTCATCATCTCCATCATACAAGAGATTAGGGACGCGGCACTCTAAAAAGAGCAGACTTGGGCATAGAAAAGGGGAATCCGGCGGAACCTCGTAATCGTACCAGTAGCACTTTCTCAACCGCGAGAAATGCACTCCAACCTCGCTCGATTTGCTGGCGAGTTCGTGGAAGAGATCAGGTCCCAACCATATACGCATCTGCTTCGGCAGAGGCTTCCTATTTGATCCCCTTGGTTGACCCAAGCACTTGATCCGATGTGAATAGTGACGACATCGACTCCAGTCCACTGAGGTCGTCGGACGACTGAGAGACTGCAAAAGCTATTTAGCCAGGGATATCCTGATGGTGAAAACGAAGCGCACCACATCGAACTCAAAACCGTAATGAACAGATTGGACGCATTTAATTACGCCTGAAGGCAAGCACATGAAGAAAGGGACGATGGATAGCAAATTTCGCCAGAGAGTGTTCAAAGCGGGGTCCTCGAATGCTTTGCAGGTCCTTGCGAGAGTAGCAAGACTGCATGATCCATAAAACGGATCTGCGTAGAGAATTTCAAAGATATTATCGACGATATCATCGAGTTTCATGCAAGTGTGCATGTCTTTTAGCCGTCAGCACTGCGACTGGCAGTGGTGGTTGTGGAAGAAGAGTCATTATTGGCCTCGTTCCCACGCACCATTGGAAACTTGAATATGACTATTTATTTCTAGCGCTAGCGCCAAACAACCAAGGAACGGCCGTCCGTGATTGAACATGGAAGCGGAAGCGGATCTAGATGGTGGAGAGGCAGGTCATACAGGGGCCATGTATGATACTTTTCTCTGTAAAAGCTGCAATGGTATACTTCAATCACGTACAAGCATTAAATAAGCGGAAAGATTCATAGAATACAGGTCATTTGTAAGCAGTCTCATCTTGAATTCAATTGTTCATCTCTTCCTCGCCCGCGCTGGTAGGGTGCAAGACGGCCTTCATAACAAGTGTGAACAGAGGGATTGTTTAGAATAGATATTGGGATATACTATTGATGGCTTCCATGCCCGCTCCTGCTGCCGGGTGCTACAGAGTATAGGAAGCACCTCTTCGACTTGCTCCCGTCATTCGGTCCAGTCGGGATCACCTCGTGAGCTAGACATCGTAAATTCGGGAAAATATCCGAAAAGAAAGCAGTCACGAGGAAAGGATATAATAACAAAGAATCACAGAGTTCTATGTATGTGAGGTTGAATTGGAAAGCACCGCCGCCTGGTCGTTGAAGAGGGTAGGTGTCTTCCAACGACGCATCTATCAAGATACAAAGATAATTCAAATCTGGACAATGCGTGGCAAAGGATACGAGTCCTTCTGATGTTACTTCAGGGTGCTGTGGCAAGTACCCTTTGGAATTTCCTAATTGCCAGTACTTCAATCGCGGGAATGCGGAGGCCAATGCTTCCATATCTGCATTTACAATATCGAAGCGGCATTCCAGAGCAATGTCAAGTCTTTATAAATCGTGGAAAGACATCAGAGGTTTAAGGGTAGAGTAATTGAGGACATAATCCCATACTTCTCAGGATGCTTGCCAGATTAACACATCGAATATCAGTGGAGGTCAACCCTACGTGAGAGCAGCGGCTTTTCAGGTTTCGAAGAACGTCTGCATCTCCGCTTCGAGAGGAAATCCATTCGAATGTATGACTGTTATGGGCTGAAAATTTGCGGCGTCGATATGATTAAGGAATTCGGCGCAGGCATGCAAATTGATCACGCCGAAGGATATTTGGCGAAGATGAGAAAAGGAAGGTTGATCATTTGGAATGTATCGAAGTATATCTTTTATATCGTTCTTCAAATGTAGCACCTGTATAAACGACGAAATGGTGAGACAGCGCAAAGCGTCGTCGGGAAGCATAATCTTAGAGCAAGACAGTGTCTGTAAACGAGGAAGACTTTGCAACAAGGCCGAGAAGGCAGCTAATAAGTCTGGCAGATTTAGCAGCACCGGTTGCTTGGATAGAATAGACAACTTCCGAAGTTTAGGACAGTTTAGAGGGAGGAGGTGGAGTTTGTGAAGAACGGGTATAGACTCATAGACACTGCAATCGAACCTGAGATCGTCGAGCGTTGGCATAAGAAAGGGGCCGTGGGGCAGAACTTTGTTCTGGCTCAGGTCCCAATTGGCCTTCGTAAGTTGGGGAATCGAATGATTTGATATGCTTCCGTCATGTTCAGAATATTGTCATCGACTTGACAGTAGCTGAGAGCATCCTGGTAGGAGTCATCACGTAGGTCATACCCAAAGCGACGCACACGACGTGTAAAACTCACATCGAGCCCATAAAGAGGGCATCGTCGGACGTCTCAGCGTCTACCACATGGATCAACGAGAAATATAGGAAGTTGTTCGTGAAGTCATGCACCATGATTCGTTTCAATCTATCAATCGTCTTCACCATGCATCAGGTTCAATCAGAAGGCAAGCACTGGACGAGGCATACTAAAGTAGGAAGCGTATACCACAGGCGGTCGAGGGATAGATCCTGAAACGCTTTGCATGTAGTCGCAAGGGCAATGACCGTCTTCAAACCAATCCTCTCGTCTTCGAACGCATGGCTGATAAGCTTGCGGAGCACGTCGTAACCGTCCAACAGTAGTGCATAGCGAACGACAGGAGTTACGTGGTTTAACATAGCCGTTCATAAAGATATGATAGCAATGAAAATGAAAATCACGGAACCTGCAGAAACGCACCTGCGTGTACGATGAAAGGAAGAATGAAGGAGGTGATGATTCGGGGTCGGACAGGAAAGCCTAAAGGTTTCAACCTGAATTCACCAGTCACCAATTAAATAAATGAATTAAACCATACAGTATCCGTAATCTCGTGCCAAGCTATAAGGGAACCCCACCCCATGTGGTTTCATGCCATTAGCAGCAAATTAATGGATAGTATGGGCCATGGCTTTGCTTTGAAAGCAGCGCAGTATATATGATGGAGGAATTTGGGAGGAACACGATTTGAATCTGACAGATGACGTCCGCGTATGTCGTAACAGTGCGTGACTAAGAGCGTGACGCATCGACAACCCTAACCTCTTGAAGTTCAACACCGTGCAGGTGGTTATTGGTGGTTAGAGCTTCTACCAGCTATCAGAGTCAACTAACATTCCCTGGTCCCTGTAGCTCAATCATGGGCGAATCCTAGAAGTCTTTGTAAGTCTTTTGCACAGGTTACGAGGTGCTTATCGGGGCTAAGTATCTGAAGGTTCAAGCAGACAGGCTCGATCATTCGAAAAATGTATGAGTCTACGAAAAATGGCACATGCGCCTGTGCGAAAGGAGCACAACTAAGGCATTATGCAAGTAGAGACAAGCAGAACACCCCCGCGATGATAGTGCCGAACGTTGTCTTCATCGAGACCTTATTTCCTCGAGCCGCATTCTTGGCTGTATCGCTGGTTTTCGAAGTTGACGATGGCTTAGTATTG
The DNA here is from genome assembly GCA_036937115.1 of Nidularia sp. FH-822889. Taxonomy (NCBI): domain Eukaryota; kingdom Fungi; phylum Basidiomycota; class Agaricomycetes; order Agaricales; family Nidulariaceae; genus Nidularia; species Nidularia sp. FH-822889. Next base: position 67,099 of record JASFDF010000083.1, read on the forward strand.
GTGCTAGTAGTACCGGTCTTGACGGTACTAGTAGCACCATTCTTAACGGTACTAGTACTGATAGTCTTCGCAGAACCGACGTTGAGGTCCAACGCCCAAGGCTGATTCCAGAAGAAATATGCCTCCTCTGCGAAGTCAGGAGCAGCACTCTTGAGGAAGTTGAGATACTTGTTGTTGGCATCTCCATATGTCGACGCGACCGCAGCAATGCTGGGATAAAGCTCTTCGGCATACGAGGTCTCGCCGCTGCTACTTGCGGGGATGGTCATGGCGTAGTCGAGAGCCGTCTTGATCGTTGCGCCCGCCTTCGTGGTCTGGTTCCACACCTTCGAAGTAGGGTCTACAAATTTCGCAAGCCGAGCATTAGTCTGACCGGATACTGCGGTGAGCTACTTGTTTCCATTAGTGACTTAGTGAAGAGCACTACTCACGATCATGGCGGCCAGATTATATGCCCTATAATGATAAGGCCGAGTCCGAGAAGTTTCTAAGGTCTGGAATCGCAAATATCAGATTCACTCCGAATTATAGCAAAAAGTAGTCGAAAATACCTGGTCACCGTTACTTGCTATCTGGGAGAGATACTGGTTCTTGAAGTAGGTGTCCGTGACATTCTTCGCGCCATCGAGATCATTGACCAAGATCTTCAAAGACGCGAGCTGATTGTAGTAAAAAGTTCCGTGGTTACTAGTTATGAATTGTAAGTATGGGCCGCTATATTGGACAGGAACAATAAACTCACTTATCTGCAAGTCCTTCCTGAACTGCAATATCTGCAGTCTCCAGCCAGGTGATGTATTCGCGTGCCCAAGCGATCATCTTATTGTCAAGGTCAGTGGTCCAATCGGCGCTCCCAATCTTCCGGAGTATCAGGATGGCTGATGCGACCTTGGTGAGGCATTTCAGGTCGCTAAGCATATCCAGAAGTCCACTATCAGATTTCTGCGGTTTTCTTTAGCAGCCAAGAAGACTTACAGGACGCCTGTATGGGTTCCAGTCTGTCCAGTTGGTCCCCGCTGAATCTGACCATAGTTGAGATTTGGGTTCATCTTCGTGTCATCGGCCAGGAACCAGGTGTTGATGAACTTCGCTAAACGAAGATTGTCAGCCTTATTTCTTAGCGATCGTTCGGGCGACGGGCGCGCGTCCGTACAGTTGCTGCATATTTCAGGCCCGTCGATATCGGCTACCAACGAGTGCCTACACAAACGTTGGAGACAAAAGTCGAACCGCGCCACACCGCTGCCCGCTGCTCCAGGTAGAAGGGAAATGGTACGAACCAACGTTCTTGGAGTACGTGTTGGAAGAAGTTTGATTATTGGAAACTGATGCGATCGCATTGTAGAGGACCGCGTCAGACATTGATTGAAAATTGCCAACGTCGTTCACGAGACGGACATCTGGGTTGAATTGTCCATCACGCTGTACATAAGGACACTTTGTCCAGACTATTTTTCTTCGTCAGTCGGGCTCTGGTCATAGAAAACTGGAACCCACCCTCTTCTGCAGGCAGTTCTGTGGTGTTTCCGACGCTAGAGCAGTCAGGCCACCAGCTGCAAAACTCGCCGCCATCAGCGTGATACAATCACGAAGCAAAGAACGCAAAACCCACTAGGGAGCCCAACTCAAGTAATCATGCTTGGTTCCAGAAGGTGGTGTGCCATTCTTATTCATTACACCTACAAAACATCCACATTAACACCGAAAACAACAGTCGCAAGAGGAAAACTCACTCCATGGCCCATCAGCAGCAAGCTTGATCGCCCACTTGCTAATAGTTGCCTGCGCTGCTTGGGTATTAGCTCCAAATGCCTTGGCCGCTACATAGTCGGGATCTACGAAGTCGTTTGCATAGCTTGTCTGGCCTAGGACTCCCTGCAGAAAGAAAAGGAACAGGGCAATAAATTGAACGAGTGTGGGCGGCATGATTGCCTGGTCGTTGAGACGGTAGTCTGTATAGCGGATTTAGGGACTCAAGTCGAGAAGGTGGTGGTGAGCAGAATGGATCGTGTCTTGTAAGTTGTTGAACCTTTCATCGCCATTCACTTCCATTTTGTGACACATGGTTAAGGGCGATCTCGCCAATATGGTCGATCCGGCAACTACGCATGCTCTCAACGGACAACTTTATGTAATGTTTAACGCTTGGATGTCAATGCCAAGACATTTCAGCGTGAGCAATTCCCAGTTTACCCGTGTGAACCCGTACGCATTGGTCGTGCTATCACTGCTATGTTTTTTTTTTGTATATATATCCTAGGGAAAATGCATTGTGCATGAAGGTACTTCAACTATCACACATAACTCATTTTGAGCAACCAACTATGTGAGACTCACTTAGAAGTATACTTGCTAAAACCCTAGCTTGTCCAGCCCGAAAGCTTAGGATGGCTATACTCGATAGGGCTTTAGCTCTGCTTTAGGGCCTGTTCAGTACAGATCACTTTCGGGTCCAGTTCGGATTTCAGATCAAGTTCACTTCATGTGTGACATTATAT
>JASFDF010000084.1:0-69185 GCA_036937115.1 Nidularia sp. FH-822889
AGTTTAAATTACGTAAGGAATGAATGAGTCTGTATATACGTATCTAACTGACTATCTACAATGTCCGTTTCTAACACGTCTTAGATGTTGAATATCAACAAGGACGCAAGTGGTGTCAGTGTGCACCTTACCCTCGGGCTTGCTTAGCCTCTTTGATTCAGTATGCAGCTGTAAGCCTTTCAGCGCGTCAATTATTTTGATACCTCTAAATTTACAAGACAAGTCCTCAGGACTCGAGATCCATCGCAGATCTTCTAAAGTACATTAGATTAATATCTGACGCCGGTTTATACACGACGGCTAGGTTTACTGAAATAGCAAGCATATCCAGAAAGCAATAAAACCTGACGGGTATATTTGCAATGCAAACATGCTCATAAATAGGCTGAAGACTCTCGCGCTCCAATGTAAAATGAAAGCTGGAGTATAGCATCTCAATAATGTCCCTCAAGTTACGTCCCCGGACCGACTCCCATCGGCACTTGCCGGTGCCATGGCAAGTCCCCAGACTTAAGTCATCGTGGGCGTCTGCCCTAACACCAAGTAAACCACTTGAACCTGTTGACTTACGTGAGTATGACTCGAAGTTTACTCGAGGCTGTCACAACGCATTCATTTGCAGCTGCGAAGAGTGGTATCCTGAGGTCGTATTCCGGTGCTTCGAAATCATACATATAAGAAAGTTGGTGTCCAATGGCAAAAGGCGTTACTTCCTCCTTAGTACCTGTCTGACTACTTCACAAAATCCACCACTCATAATGTCCAACGAAGCACCTCCGCCCTTTGACCACATCAATTCGGTTCACATACACACCGGAAGCGACCACAAGATCGCCAAGGTCAATGTCTACGCAGGTCTGGCGGAAGTGACGCGTGTGTATAAATTAGCTCTGAAGACGGGGCAAAATTCTATCCTCATCTCCGGGCTGCCTAGTAAACTTGACGACAAATCTGTTCGGTATGAATTTGTTCCTTGAGATAGAGTCAGGCTCACAATCATTGTATTATAGGGTTGAAGGACGTGGGTCTGCCACTATACACGATGTCGCAGTCTCGCACACGCAACCCCAATCCACCAATCGAACCGAGTCGGCGGCACTTTCTTCCTTACTGCTGAAACTGGATCGCATCCAGCGGCCCCTCAAGCGCTGCCGCGTCACCCAATCCGCCGTCGACAGCTTCCTCTCTTCAGTAGATGCACAGCACGTCGACGTAGCGCATCTCGAGAATATCGTGGACGCTTATGAGGCCACCAGCGCACGAATTGACGAGGGGAGATTTCGGCTGGAAGAGGAGGTGGAGAGGCTGGAGAGGCAGATTGCTGAGGAGCGCGCACGGACTGCGGGGCCGGTTGTGGATCCCAATTTGAAGTCGCAGGTGAATATTCGGATGTTTGCGGAGCGGGATGGGGATGTGGAGGTAGCTTTGGTGTATGGCAAGTCGCTTTATAATTTCTGATTTAGCTTTTTTGCTTATGATTTTTTGGACAGCCGTAAATTGTGCCACTTGGGTCGCCGCCTACGACATTCGCGTCAACGGGCAGACGAAAGCGTCTACTATCAAAGTCGTATACAAAGCTTGCATAACGCAGCATTCTGGAGAGGTATTTCGGCTTTCAAATAATGTAAACTCCAGGAAATAAAGACCTCGCACAGCCATGGACGAACGTTCCTCTAACGCTCGAAACCGCCACCCCCACGTTTGGGGTGGGCCTGCCCGTCCTCCCCGCCTGGAACCTATCCGTCTACAAGCCGCGACTATATAGGGGGGGTCAGCGTGACTACAATGTGCCAGAGATGGAGGAGGAAGAATTGCAAGAGAGTGACGAAGACATGGGGTTCGGACTCTTCGACAATGACGAAGAGCCAGCGATGGCGCATACGGGCGCGTCGGTATCGTCGAAGGGGCATGTCAGTGCGACATTCCGCATTCCGGGGCGGACGACGATTCCGTCGGACGGCGCGGTGCATATGGTAACTATTGCTGATTTGGCACTGGAGGCGGTTATTGCATGGGCGGCTGTTCCGAAGATGGATACGAGGACGCATTTGAATGTACGATTCGTGTTATTTATTTTTTAATTTATTGCTAAATGAGTTTCAGGCAAAAATTACGAACACGTCAGAATATACCCTGTTGGCGGGTAAGGCAAATATCTACGTCGACGGGAGCTTTATATCGAAGTCGGTTATGAAGTCGGTTAGGCCAGGCGAAACGTTCGATTGCTCTTTGGGGTATGTTACTATTCTCTTCAATTTCAAAATTTTGCATGTTTATCATTTCTGTTAGCTTGGACCCTTCTATTAACATCACCTACCTCCCAATCACCAAGTCGACTTCCCAATCCGGTTTATTCACCAAGAACTCAACCTGCATCTTCTCCCAGCGCATTATCATCCACAATACCAAATCCATCGATATTTACCCTGTCAAAATCATCGACCAAGTGCCGGTCTCGCAGGATGCGCAGGTGGTGGTCAAGGTTCTCCTTCCCGAACTTCAAAGCTGTGGACAAGCGACTTCTGTCAAGGTTATGGAGGGAGTTGCGGCCTTCTGGGAGGGCGCAGACAGTCCGGATTGCGATGTGGAGAAATTGGGAACGAATGGGAGTATTGTGTGGATGTGCGCGGTGCCGTCGCAGAAGAAGGTGACGCTGCAGCTGGAGTGGGAGGTTACTTCGCCTTTGACCACGAGAATAATTGGGTTGGATGGGTGATGGTAATTGATTTTTAGTGTTTGATTGTAAATTTGTAATTGTAAGTACATGCCATGATTATATCGACCTCGTTATTATACCAACCTTTGGCACTAGTAAACTGATTACTCAATTATTATTCTTTCGTAGGTAGGCCTATAACAAAGGAAGATAGTCATCCTTCCCCATTGCCCGTGTCGACACTTTCACCATAAATTTCTAATTATTATACGGGTTCATCGTAATCAGGAACGTCCTATTGATACCTTGGAAACCTTGAACGCCACTGCTCGAGAATGGCGTATGTAGAGTATTTATGTAACCTGTAAAAATAAATCCGAGTACTCTTTAAATTGCAGATGCTTCCTAATTTCGAACGAAATGCCGAATGCTAGCCTGCGCCAATTGTGCGAATCTACGAGTGTAAGTATAAGGAACTCGGGTTATCACTGTCGAACATCCATTTTTAATGCCACTTCACCCAAAGGAATTATTTAAAGACACGTTTCACCCACTGCAATTTAAAGTGGGTGTGGTACATGACCATACAAATATGTTATATACTTGCGCTCAACCCAAGCCTTCTGATGCCCATAGCTTGTTCCTGCCAGGGTGTCTCACTGGCCCTGACAGCAGTATGAAGAAAACTAGAATGTCTTCCGGTGCACCTGGCTCTCTGACGCACCTGTGCGTTAACTTCATTCGCATCGAGGAACTTAGGTAAAATTTGTCATGTTAAAAACTCTTTTCGGTACGTTGCTATTATTAGTATTGTAACTGAGCCACATACTCTACACTCCGCAATGTGAGTTGCTGCATTTTAATTCCTTATACTCAACCAATTTCTGCTATAAGTATAGATAATTCCAATGCTTTATCATTCTAATAAGGCGCTATAGCCAAGTGTTTACGGCGACAGATTAGAAATCTGTTCCTCATTGAGGGCGCAGGTTCAAATCCTGCTGGCGTCGATCAGCTGAAGTGCTTGAGATGAATATTTTTGAGAGCTTGAATATGAGTATTATTTTGCTATAACTAGCTGTTCACACCGGATTCAATGGAAACAAAGCTTAAATTTGCTTCCAGATCGTCATGCCGTAAGAATCCTAAGATGACAAAGATATAGCACCGGATAATTCTATTGAGAAACCCCTTTCTGCGAAGTACCCCTGGGTTTCTGCTGAATCAGCAGAAACCTTGCAAAAGTTGACAAGTTGAGGTTTCTGCAAACTTCGCCGATGCCGGCCGTAGAGCACGTGATGAGAAATTTCAACCGAACGAGTCATGTTCGTCCGTGCGCAGTAGTCAACTTATGGACGGGATATGTAAATTTTTTTATGATTCTTTTATTCTCAGCCACAAACTTAAGATTATCCTATAATATTTCACATGTACATTCCCAACCATAATTCCTGCCTCCTGCAAAAATTTTAAATTTTTTGAGTGAGAAATGGTGAGGTAGGTTGGTGTCCGATTTTCCATGCAAAAAAGCGACGTGCAAATGGTTGTCATGGGGGTGTCACTGTAGAATTTTGATGCTTGTGACTGCTGCGTGTGACGGTAGCAGACCTGTCACGACTTAGTGTGGCCGACCCGGCTTTGTGTCACCGGAGTAACGGGCACTTCAGGCTGTAATGAACTAGGTATTAGTGGGACAGATAGTCCAACGGTTGCGCTGTGTGCAATTCCAGCGTGTTCCATTTTACCCGGTCGTTACACTGCGTTCCCTGCCATGTTCGTCACGACTTTTTGCAAAAGCATATATTCATGCACTTACGCTCGACTAATATCTCAAAAAGTGGATATACGTGCTCCTACTAGTAATTAAAACAGAGTTGTGTCAAAAAACGGAGGTCAAACAGCGTAGTACTAGTGTTCCTGGAGGCATCAAATGTTTACACCACCCAAAAATCATCCTATTTTGTGTCTCCTGCACCTTCCATAGCTCCAGCAAATAATTCAAGTATGTAGAGTGTCTTTAATATGCTCCATATAAATTTTTGAATTTTTTCGAAGCTTAGAATTAGGGGAACGTGGCTGCAGAGCAGAATTGCATGTCTAGTACTTTTGCATGTCCCAACCATATATAGTACTACGTATTGATGCGTCCAGATGAGTTCGAATTCGTAGACCCGACCGCTCCGGCCATCAGTACCCAGGTTTCTAAATAGACAAATCATGTCACTAGGGTTTCTTGCCAGAAAGCGGGTTTCTCAATAGAATTATCCATATAGCACCTTGTCCCTTTCCTGTTAGGCATCGCTGGCGTCTCCCGGCCGAACGCGTGTCTCGAACTCTCGGCATCAAGGATGCACAGCACACGCGTCCCTTCGGATAATGCGTTGCGTCCTTTGCGGAGAATTGCTGGATACTGGATATTGGCCGAACCTAGCCGTGAGCCTTGGGCACTAGAGTATATACTTCTATGACATCTCTTCTAACTCATCATCTCATCCTTCTTCTCCCAGAAACCTATCCTTTCTCTCGGTTCATCGTAACTTGCAAGAATGTCTCACTCCCTGCGTGTATCCTCCAACCCCCGGAAAGACGCCCCGGACTCGCCCACTGGCAAGCCTGCCCACTGGGTCGACGAGGCGGGTACAGCGTTCCAGAACCCATGGGCAAGCTGGCGCACCATGTCCGTCGTCGACAACATCCGCGTATGTCCCTTGTTCGCCTCCGGTCCCACCCCCCACCCGTTCCACATAGTCTAACTCCCCTCTATCCATAGTTCCTATCGGAGGCACGCTCCTGGCCCTCTGCCCCTAAAGACTCCTCCACTGTCGTCACGCTGCGCACGCCCACCTGGGGTGCCGCCTCCGCCGAGAACAAAGACAAGATCAAAGCCACTTGGCTCGGTCACGCGTGCTTCCTCGTCGAGCTCCCTACGCGCGGTGCACAGTCGAGGGGCGCACGCATCCTGTTCGACCCGGTGTTCAGTGACCGGTGCTCGCCGAGCCAGTGGATAGGGCCGAAGCGGTATACGCGTGAGTGCTGTTCTTTGCTGTCTGGGAGAGGAGAGATGCTGATATAGGGGGTGGGAATAGAGCCTCCATGTAAGCTCGAGGAGATACCAGATATCGATGCGATTGTCATTTCAGTGCGTGCGCCTCCCTTCTTTGACTCTTCATCCCCCATTTTTATGCCATCTTGTATCAACAGCACAACCACTACGACCAGTATGCGCCCATCTCCCCTTCCTCCCCACCTTACTGACCCCCTTCCCGTAGTCTCGACACCACAACTATCCGCGCCCTCCTCACACGCACCCCCACCCCGCACATCTTCGTGCCCCTTGGGAACGCACCGTACCTCGCCTCTATCGGCGTGCCCAAGGCGAATGCACACGTGTTGGATTGGTGGGAGTCGAGGCAGCTTGAGATCACGCTTGAGAGCACGACGAGCGCGGATGGCGCGAAGGGAAAGGAAACGGAGGGAGGAAAGGAAGGCGTGAAGGTGAAGGTAGACATAACGTGTACCCCGGGACAGCACTTCACGGGCCGTGGGCTATTTGATCGGTTCAAGACACTCTGGGCTGGGTGGGCCGTCGAGGAGGTGCCTTCTACATCCTCCCCTGCCTCCACTGACACATCCTCTACGAGGCCCCCAGTGAAGATCTACTTCGCTGGTGACACAGGCTACCGCTCTGTCCAGCCACACCAAGACGAAGATTCCGTCCCCGTGTGCCCCGCGTTTGCTGAGATCGGGAGAAGATTTGGCGGATTCGAGTTCGCCATGCTGCCCATTGGGTGCGTGGCTTCTTCTGGTATTCGTCCTTGACCGTACTGATATATGAGGTGTTTGATAGGGCGTACCAGCCAAGGCGGTTCATGTCCCCTGTGCACTGCGCGCCGCAGGATAGTGTGAGGATCTTCAAGGACGTGAAAGCGAAGAAGGCACTGGGGATGCATTGGGGGTGAGTGGCTTACAGCTTTATTTCCTCTTGTTTATTCGTCTCGTGTTCTGTAGTTATCTTCATGTATCTTCTTCCTTCGTGGCTTTTCTCTCGTTCTTCCTCCATGTCTGCTCCCTGCAACCACAACCCCTTTTTCCCCTCTCCCCCTCCTCTTTCGCCCTTCTGCATGTTTCCTCTCTCCTTTCGCTCCTTTTCTCTCCTCTCTCCCCATCCCTCTTCCCTTCTGAGTTATTCATATTCCCCCCCACAGAACTTGGATCCTCACAGCCGAAGCCGTCTCCGAGCCCCCACAGCGCCTTGCCGAGGAGTGCAAGAAGCAGGGCCTCGAGCAGGACGCGTTTAACGTGTGTGATATTGGGGAGACGCTTTTCTTCTGATGGCGATTGTGGTGTAGATGTCTCGATTTTTGTATTGTCTCTTTTTTGCTTGGGTTTTCTCTTGGGATGGAGCCTTTTTCTTCTGTACATTTGTGTACGGATAGTATGATACTTTATAGTCGATTTATGGGTGTTTTTAGTGCTTGATGGTAATATGAGGGTTGAAGCGTGCGTGTACCCGTGAATTTATCCCGTGTAAAGTCAACTGAAGTAATGTTCTAGCTGCTTTTCACAACTTCTCATTTTTTAAAAGTTCAACCCCATCTGCTAAAATAACTAATGAGTTGAAGATTTTCATATCAAACAGCTGCAATGGTTTACCTGCCATCTCATAAATCTTTTACACGCGATTTCTATTCCTCCCAAGCAACCCTTCGGATCTTTCCAGGTCAACTTCCTGGTTTCGTTCCAGAAGTCAGCTCCCCGCGTTGACTCTTTTCTTGACACCCATATTTCCCATACACGGGGGAAATGACTGAGTCAAAGATGAGAATGCTCGAGGTTTTCTCGGATCCGAAGGTGCACCCACACCGTTATCCTTCTGATATGATCAACGAAGTAAGTGCATCCCCGTGGCTTGGTGGTCCTCATCTCCCACCTTTCAGGCAATGAGACCCTCGAAATACATCAGAGGATGGAGTACGCCGGTAATTAATTCGTCTGTTACGTAGTCCCTGCAGTGTGACTTCCCCAGCCCTAGGACGGAGCAATTTCACCCAGCTGCGTGGAAGTTCCGGAACATCAATGGGATCGCGGTACAGTAAATGCACCCTCCCGGATCTCCCCGCTTGACCGCAGCCGATGCGTCCGCGGCAGCGCGACATGAGCCTCTCCCTTTCAGCCGGCAATACAGGCCTCCATGCTAATACGCAGGTGAATTCAGCTTCCGTGATTGATGCTGTGGTCGATAATGACGTATTCCTTACCTTAGGAGGTGGTTTGCGTAGTCCATCCGCCGGGCAGGGCAAAGCGCACCAATTCGTCAGGAGTGAGTTTGCGAAGCGTCTCCCTCATGGCATAGTTGATGTAGTGGATGAGTTCTCCCTGTTTCTTTTCTTGGCCATAGGGAAGGTTGTCGTCATCGAGGTCACTGGAAAGTAGGAAAGGTAATGACCAAAATATCTTCCGAATACGGGAGTGGGTACGCATTACAGTTTTCGTGTCGTCGGTGACGAAGGATGTCGTGCCTTCGTATGCAGCTCCCCTTTGCCACCGTTAGGCAAGACGACGATCTGAACATTTGCTTCCCCTCAGATCATCTGATGTGCCCTTCTTTGTTTGACGGCGGGAAGAATAATTGCTTTCTGGACTTACATTCTTGAAACAGATATTTATCCCATCCTCTGTGGAGAACAAGTCCGCAACACTGCACCTTTATTGGAATACTTGGGTGCATGTAGTGTGTCATAAGAAAATCTGCATGGCAAGGCGTGGCACGGCGTGCATCAGTTGCATCAGCGTGTAGGCATTGCCAAAACATCCATTGGCGTGCATCATCAGCCCTCCCTCCGCGTCCATCGATGCTGAACGTTGAGTCCCCTTGACTTCTCAACTGCGGAATTTAACATTAATACACTTTCGGTACTCTGATTTCAGAAAGGCGAGCCTCATTTTATTTATATCTTATCGATCAAATGCAACTGCGAGAGAGCGATCTTATAGACGGAAGTTAAGTTCACTTCTGTCCACATTGTAGCTGTATCGTATACCCCCACCATGCATACAATGCGAACAAAACAAATGAAAGGAACATTGGAAGGAGGATCAATAGTGTCATGTATGAAGTTTAAACCAATATTCCAATTGCGGCATCTTTCGTGTATTTGCTGTACTTACTAATTAGCAGACAGTGGTAAATGATGCTTATCACCTATAAGGTTCTGATAGCTGTAGTTGGACAAAGCCGATCACCAACAACAGGGTAGACCGCGAGGCCATCGCCCACAATCCGCCTCATTGTAGAGAATCAGTACTTCAGATGAGCCGCAGTAGAAAATGCCACACGGTGGCGACTTCTGGCGTCTGTATCCTTGCGCCCACATTCCAATGTTTATGTAATTGTCAACGAATGTTCTAAGCTAGCTAGCTTCCTAAAGCATTCCAGAATCAAGTTTGATATTCCTAATAGTAGCAATGCACCACCTATCTCTGTTCCTTAAAAAAAGAAGGCGTATCTACTTAATGCGTCCTCCTTCCGACGACGAGTCGAGTGTATGTATCCTGATCACAAGCATTCTGATCTCAAACCGCCGCAAAGCTTCTATACTTGCAAGTACAGTGCTAATTTTGTACAGGAGCAAAGAATCTGACATGCCGCCATACCCACAGTAGCCTGTCAGAGAAAGTTTGACCCACTCATTGAAGGATGTGGACCGCTGCCCTTGACGTTTTCACTCAAATGCCCCGTTGCAAATGCTGCGACCGCAGTTAGATACTGCATTCTAAGTGTTTAAAATGCTTGATATAGAAAATAGGCTGGATGAACTTTAAGCTTCCTCTTGTGTGTGCCAAAGATTTGCAAGCTGTCGAGATATAAGAGCAGATTCATACATCTGCATACTTTCCTCATTTCAAACTCTGCTCCGAATTGAGAACGACTTAAGATGCTTGGTACTGAGAAAACGGTGCAACTGAGGCCACACAAAGAATTCTACATCAGGAACGCCGATTTACATCTATTGGCAAGTAACCAACGTTAACCTTCCCATAAGATAACAACTAACAAAAATTGCACTCCAGGCAGCCCATACCCTCTTCCGTGTACATTCATATTTCTTCGTCCGAGAGTCTGCAATATTCCGTGAAGAATTAATGCAGCCAGCATCTCCTGGCAATGGCAAGAGAGCACAGGGTTTCTCTGATGCCACCGCACTTGTACTAGATGTCTCTCCCGACGACTTCGCAATTTTCCTGAAGATATTTTATAATCCGTGTGTATTTTCTTGGTGCGATATGGTACAGTTGTGTAATAAACGGTCATATTCCTTCAGAAAATATTCATTGTATGACACGATCACCAAGGACAACTGGATCTGCATTCTGAATCTTGCACACAAGTGGAAGTTCCCGGAGGTGAAGAACCTTGCTATGAGAGAGCTGCAAAAAATTCAGCTGGACGTGGTACAACGCACTACGCTCTATCAGAATTTCGAAGTTGACTCAACATACCTTCTTCCTCTGTATGCCGAACTATGTTCCCGAGATGAAACGCCTACCTATGAGGAAGCAGAAGCTCTCGGAATGAAAACTTCTGTTCTTGTTTTCCGAGGCCGCGAGCGTCTTCGTGCTTTATCAGAAGAGGAAGGCAAAAGTCCTCTGCGCAAGGACGTCGAACTTGATGAAATCCTCACCATTCTTAACAATCTAGGCCTCACTTTCTAGTACGTCGACAACGGTTCATCAGCTACTTCACTATGCTATGCTGAGTATGCAATTATTCTAGGCGCGGCCTAAACAAGTGGATTTGAATGGAAGTGCAGAATAAAGACTTGATATGGATGAGAATAGTATAATAGTTGCTTATCTAGCTCGTACCGTGTAATGGTACTTCGGGTTGCAAAGTCGTATGAGCACGTCATTCCAACCAAAATAAGAGCGGGTCCACTGGTGGATTTTATGCAATCGCCTTAATGACCTTGTATTCACATGTTCGCAGATTGAAGAGACGTCCAATTACCAAAATATAAGTCGTCTGAATCGCATCACGGCGGGGCCCAGGAAATTCAGCGTGGCAAGGCGCGGCATGCGTGTCGGGGCATGTATTAATTTGCATCACTTCTTCCTCAGTGTTCATCGACTTTGAACAGTCGATATAATTCTCACTAAGCGTAGGCGCTACTTGATTTTATGAGTCATCATGCTGCAAGTTTTACCTTAGACATGTCCTCGCCCCCAATCGAAATGATTTCAGACATGCATATAACTCCCATAGACATCTCTGAGTCGACTCTGGCTGTTTTTAGAGATGTTTTAAGGACGTAGATAATGAATTTGAGCGCTCCCTATGCAAAATGATGCTCAACTTACGGTGATCTGATCGAGAGTTACCAGTCCGATAAATAGCTTAAAGACTATATCCATCAGGTTGAAAGGATTCACAACTGCTGAATTGAGAAAAAAATGTAAATACAGATATCTATGTCAGAAAATTCAGGCTTAAAAAACGTTGGAGAAAACTTAGAGAGGAACATTAAGAAGAATAAAATTCAAGTCTACGCTTCTCCACAATTAAATGAAATGACAGATAAGACTATTCAAAAGTAGGCTAACACTAATGTTATACTATAATCTTTGGGTGGATCATATAATACTCCAATTAGCTGAACAGCACAACTATGAAAGAGTGTAACATCAGAGAATTGCGAATATCTGGCGTATGTTGGCTCAACGAGAACGGATTCTGCGACAGACGAGTTAGATAGGTAATTTGGGAGCATAGGTCAAAATGAAGTACTGGACATAGATAAGAAATTGAGGTATGTTAGACACAGTAGGCTTAATGTCCAGATGTCGGCGTGCACAAGAGTGCGGTGGCATGCGTCAGCCACGTGCAGCTGCGTGCACCAGCGTACAGTAGCGTGCGTCGGCGTGCGATCGGCATGCCACCGACGTATTGGCGACGAGTATAAACAAGCAGCTAGAAAACAATTGGTACAACAATTGAGAATCTGAGCTTTAAGAACTTAGCAAAGTTTATCCTGGGATATATCATGATGAGAGAATCTACATTTCTTATTAAAAACACCAATATTATATCGAAACAAATGCTTATGCTTTAATACTCCACGTCTCTTAACACATATAGAGATATAATTGGTACTGTGGTGAAATAATATTGACTAGAATTATTGCGGAGCTTGAAGGGAGTCGGAGAAGTCCTTGACAGTTCTATAGCTTGAAATAGCATTGAATGTTCAGCTTCACACCAGCTAGTAAACACACAAACCGCCTCAAATAGGTATAAAAAATATTTAGACACGCATAGAAATCTAAGAAACAACTACGGAGGATAATAACTCCAAGGACGAGCCAATGTGGCGATAAGTTATCCCGAGAACAGCAGAATATAAGCAGGAATTAGGTAAGAGTTCAGCCTAAATGCAGAGGAGTGTACGCTAGTCTAACAGATACAAACATTGCACGCTTCCACGCCGATGCAAGCCCTGGCATGCCGCGCCACGCTGATTTCTGGTTACCCCTTACAGGAAACCTCGTCTTCCAAAAAAGACTTTCAGGAGCCAGAGAGATATTGTAGTGCGAAAGTCCGGATGATAATCTTTGAGAGATAGGCTAACTCTCTAATATATCTGTGTATGAGGTGTTTTTGGTAGACCTGGGGATCATGGCAATGGGGGAGGATAGGCTTGGGGCTGGAAGAGCGTTATTATTCTGCAGAGAAGTTCGAGTTTTATTTACTATGTGGACGCATTATTTGACCACATCCTGCCTTTTCAGAAGCCAGGCCTACGTGGGTTTGTAGTCGACAGTTAGTGATACTTCCGTCTTGCACGCATTCTGAGAGTTATGGCGGTGTGTAATATTTGTTTCTGGCTGATTCATGAGACCTACGGCTATATATGTTCGCCCTGAAAAATGCTACTTTCGCTTACCCTTCCATAGGAAGCTAAGCGCGAATTTATATGAAATACAAGTACAGTACAAGTGTTGCTTGATGGTATTCCGTATTGCTCGGAAGATAAAGATACAGTGCCGGTAGCGCACATATATGTGTGCCTAGAGTAAAGATCAGGATTCAGCGCTTTCTTCCAGTTACCGATGAACGCGCTTGATAAAGATCACGGAGCTTGAAAGGCTCACAGATAGCTTCAGGAAAATTGAGATGGAGTATAGAAATATAAAATAGCATTATTAATAGTTTAATTACACAGATAACGATGCCTTGAAAGTCTCAAAGATACCAGGGACGAACCTTAGACGAGGCGACAACGACAACGTGGAGAGACGCTTAGAGCCACGTGGATCTGATAGGTCGGTGGCGATAACGATGGAAGTCGACAAGAGCGGATGACATACAGAATCGCACTGCTCAGTAGGTCCAGAGGTTGCTGTGAACCCCGGGGTAGCTGTTTAGATGCTAGAAAGAAAGAAATTCGAGAGGAATTTTTGTTTGCCTTGGCTTGGCACTTGCTTTGCCGTGTGTTTCTTCATGTCTACCACAATTTGGACGCTGTCGGCGTATGTTGAAACTGGTGGCTGCAGACATACTATAGACACACCAAACATACTGCTCAACACGTCTCCGACATCCACCTCAACTCATCCTCGTCGTCCCTTTCAGCACTGCATCCCCTAGAAATACATCGCAAGCCGTATCTGTTGAGCGATAAGCCGGGTCCGTGCGTCGAAACCATGGTTCCCACGTATCTGACATAAGATCATGGAATCGCGCGCCATTGTTTGCTTCCCCCCTCCCACCACCCACCAGCCAAACCAACCCCAAACACTCTGCAACTCTGCTCCCGGGCTCATAACACTGCCAATGTCGCAACAACAGCCCCCGCAGGGCATGCCCATGCTGCCGGACCAGCAGCAGCAGCAGGAAATGGCGGGCAGCTATTACCCCCCGGAGAGCGATATCACTGGTGGTCTCCCTATTAACCTCGACTCTCTGAGGGATGGGCCACCGGGAAGCAAGCCGTTTTATCCGTATTCGACACTCATTCGGTGAGTTTCATATCTGTCTCTACTAGTGGCATGCTCCTATCGTGCCTTCTGTTTCATATGGCGTGTTACTTACAATCACCCACAATAGCTACGCCATCAAAGGATCCCCGAACCAGAAGCTTCTTCTTGAAGATATTTACTACGCCATTGAATCCAGAGTATGTTACCTTTCAGGATCTACTTTGATCGTCGCTGATAAGCCTTCAGTTCCCTTACTTCAGAACCGCTCCCAACGGTTGGAAAGTCAGTGTGCTACTCTTTACCTTCATATTTCCCGTCTGTTTCCCTCTTTATAAAGGTGTTCAAATATTGTCGAAGACGCGACTCGCGACGCGATGTTGATGCTTGACTGTCCGTGTTTGTTTCGGATAGTTTGCTGGCCGTGCTCTTGAAAAAAGACCTGAATCTTTCGTTATAGTTCGTCATTGCTGACATGATATTTCGCAGAATTCTGTTCGCCATAATCTTTCGCTCAACCCATGCTTTGAGAAGGTGTCTCGCCCGCTCACAGATCGCGGGAAAGGCTGCTACTGGACCGTCAACGACAACGTAGATCCCCGCGCCGGCGTGCATCGCATCCGCAAGAAGAAGAACAAGGCCAGCAAGAGCGAGAGTCGGATCTCTGAGGAACCGGACGGTGAGTACCACCCGCCCGGCGGCGAGCGCTCGTTTGAAGACGACCAATACGCGCCAGCCGAGATGCATACCAACGACGCGGGCCCCAGCGGGCAGCCACAGCAGGCCCCCATGCCCTACCCACCTCCCTTGTAAGCCCCTTCTCCTCGTCGTCGTTCATCTCATTGATTCTCATACCACAGCTTGGGCCCGTTCAGCTTTGACCCCAACTTCCCCATGGTGCCTATGGTACCCATCTCCCCCGATGAAGGATTCGAGCTCGACGAGCACGGGAACGTTGACTGGAGGCTGGCATGGCATAAGGAGATTGGGCATCTGCAGCAGGTGACCGCGGAGCAGGAGAAGGCGAGTGTGGATGGCGAGTGGTACCGGATGATGCTCCTGAGGGTACGTGCAGCGCTGATGCCGCCGCCGCCACCGATGAATCCAGAGGCGGTGATGCATGGGATACCGCCGCCGCATATGCAGCCTCCGCCTCCCGGCGCGGTGGATATGCAGCAGCAGTAGCAGCAGTGATGAAGGGGTTACGTTTCGGACAGTGGATTTTCCCGACTAAGCGACATCCTTTTCTTGCCCCGGCGTCATTTTATTCGGCCGCTTCATTGTACTTTTATGATCGTTTGGACTGCCTATAGGTTAGCTTCCTGTGTCGAGGATTCGTGTACTACAACACACTGTAAATTTATTTGCTGCACCTTGAGATCCCAGTAGATCCCAGTCCTGAATGTGGGCGGATGAGTACTTTAGTGCTCATTGCATGTAGGCGATTAGTCACCCCAGTAAAAAGACAATTTCCGGTAATGGTCATGTTTTGGTAATGACTTGAACATTTCTGACTGAAATGTCGTTTTCCATGACTTGCGAAGTCATGGTTTAGTCAGACTTCTCCAGCAAGTACAGGAACAATATGATCACTTGCTGTCAAAATAGTTAGTATATAGTCCGGTAGAAGTCATTCCTTAATCAAGTTTTCGGACAATAATAGTCCGTTTTGATATTCTGTATTCATGCTTTGGTCAGGTATTATTCACGTAAAAGTCTTATGGCGGCCATGATCCAGTCAGAGGATGTATTAAAATTCAGATCCAATTGTTATTTAATTCAATACAAAGATAAAAAGGCAAAGTCTACACGAGAACTATAGACTGAATTTGCTCACTTACCACAGCCAACTATATCCTAGTGTCCGTGCTTCAAGATACGGCCGTTTGAGAGAAGACTTGATACTAGTAGGTTTGATCAAGAATAATAAGTGTTTACCATGACAAGTAGAGTAGAGAAAGCCTTCGGCAGAGTAAGGAATCTACAAGAATTAAAGTGTCAGTGAGAAACTCATTCGTATTATATTTGCATAAAGCACTTAAACGAAGGGCAGAAAATAACATCTACATTCAATATTTCAGTATATTGCTTGAATAAGCGACTCTACAGTCCACATACCGAATAACACCGTGCGTAGATGACGATCGAAAGCTCACCAACAATGGCTAGAGGTGCCAGAACTAAATATTGGATTCAAAAGAATGAACTCAATAGAAACTCATGACATTTGATGTCAACCAGTTGAAGTTGTGTTCACAAATATTGTGGAGGCGGCTCCAGTGCCTGTCGAACTTTCAAGCGTTGTAGTGGTAGACTTACTGGAAGGCCGAGAAGATGAAAGTGGGTGAGTAGATGAAATAGAATATAAGAAAAGTAGAGGCAGGTAAACGATGATAATGCACGCTGATGCATGCTGGTCATGGCCCGCCGATTTTGTTATGCCCGTATCCGTACTAAGGTAGCATAAAGAGATCCCATACGAAATAACTATATTCAAGAGATAAGTAGTGGTTGTCAAGAGTTGGGGTTGTACGAGGTTCGTGCTTATGGTCTTAAGGTGGCAGTATGTGGGAATATTCTGATAGGCTGTATATAGACTGTATTTACCTTGTCTATGTACCTTGCCCGAGTGGACCCAAGTCCACAATCCATCCCCCTTTGTTGTTTGCTCTCATCGGCCTCTGAGTTCTTGCAGGAGAGTGGCACTCCCTAACAGGAGTTTTAACAGTGATAACAGGTAGGTTTTCAAGGACAAAATGTTAGAACTCCAGAAGTTAGATTGAAAATGTATAACGTCAAAAAACTATAAAGAAGTATGAAACAAATAGATTATGGATCATACGGAAGTAAAGTGTGCGGGCATGCTTTCCGGTAAACTATTGAGGCAAAGATCGCGGGTTCGATTCCCACCGATGGTTATGACATGCTCTTGATTTTTCCTTGGAGATATCACTCACAATCCACCAAGCTCATCCACCTTTGATTTCCTTTTTCTAAATGAGCAAGGGGTCGATGCCCCGGCTGTCGTGTACAGGATTTCTTCAGACAGCTTTACACTAGGTCAAGGGACAGTGCAGGATTATAAAGAACCAGATTAGGTTTTGAAATTGTAGCAGAAGTTTACACGAAGGAACCTGTTAGAGCTTGGTACACGTACGTAGCAGTGAACACCCCGAAGAATGAAATTAGCCCTCAAAAGTCTTTAGTAATAGTCAAATAAGCAATGATATCCATGTATACCATGCAATTACAGTCTCCATTCCTACAATCCTTTCTAATGCTATGGTGGTATAAATATATCTATGCTCGTACAGTGTCCGGTCCCTGTGAAAATAGAAGGCAATATATGACCATTTATGTGCTCGCTGCTCATGAGCCAGTGAGGGTCGGTGTAGTTTAAGAGTTTAAACCTTGTGCTCAAGCTGCTTATGACCTGGCGAGGGAGGGTCTAGTTTGGGAGTTCAGGGCACTATGAAAAAGATGCATGAGCATGATTGTTGGAAGTTCATGCAAGGGAGAACGACGAACCTTTGGTTTGGTTTTCTTAGCGATTGGTAGAGGAAGCCGCAGATGGCTGTCTCGAGACCGCCCCAGATGAGAAGGGTCTATTTATGAAAAACGCAGTTAGCTTTCGGTGAAAGAAAAATGTAGAGATGATACAAACCTTGCGGCGGGCGAGGATGACGTTGTACATGATACTCTGGTGCGTGTGTAATGTGTTGATTGTGGACGAGGATGGTAAAACTCGGGTGAGTCTAAGAGTTAAGTGGCAGAAGAGCTCTAATTGCGATGGATGCTGCGTGTGGATTTTTTTAGAAGCGCAAGACAGCCATCCTTTATACCCAACCACTGCCCCAGTCAAAAGCCCACAGCATAGGCCAGAACATCCTCTTAGCTCATAGACGGCGGACTGGAACCCCCGAGAACTCCAGAATAAGGCGTTTCCGCTGGCCATTGGGATTTATCGGCATCGGGACGCGCTAAGCAGTGAGAATAATAGGCATCGAGAACGAGCGGAGCATTGATAAGGGTGGGGCCCCTGGCCGGTCGAGGTCGAGACAATGGTGGAGCATTCCAAGCCCCCAGAGATCTGTCGAGAATCAGCGAGGCTGTAGGTACACATAGCCAAACAACCTCTTTGGTGGTCCAGATCCATCGTCCGCCCCTGTATATAAAATACGAGCACATCGTGTTGGTGCATCCGTTGTTGAAACATAATGCCCGCGTAGCTCAGTGGTAGAGCATTGTACTTATGCGGTTACATCGTTTCAATAAACCCTCACATCGAGATGCAAGGGTCCTGAGTTCGACCCTCAGCGTGGGCATATCTTTTTCTTATTTTTTTCTTCCCTTTGCGGAGGATTTATGGAGGTAGGAATAGCGATGGATGTGGATTATCCATACACTACAGCTTGTACGTTCGGCGGCCAGACTCGGGGTCGAACTTAGACAGAAGCTTATCCCGAGTTCAACACTTTTTTGACCTCATCATAGACATATTAAATTTAAGTTCTTCCCAGCCTCCATGTGCGTACTAACCAACTTTTCTTGTTATACCCACAGCGTTTCGTCAAAAACCCTCGATCCATTACAACAGCCCAAAGTTGAATTCAAATTACAGAAAAAAAGATTACATGCAGTGGCAATTACAGCATTTTGGGTGGTTCGTGAAAAGTGTCCGACGAAAGATGGAAACGAATGTAGGTAGGGAGATGGACGGAAAAGTATGGGAGAAGCAAAGTACATGGGCATAGAAAGCATGCAGAAAGAAACTAAAGTACGTAGATCGAAACTAAAGATGGCGGGGATAAAAGAAAAGAAAAAGATTCTACTTTTATAAAAACATAAAATGAACGTAGGGATAGTATGTAGTGAAAATGTTCCCTCCTCCTAGTACAATGTCCTCCCGCACCAATGGGTATATGCCCATCACACCAACGGGATAAGGATCGCCTCCGCCACAGGAGCCGCTGTCCCTGTCCCGTATTTCTCCTCCCTAAGCGAGTTACGTGTAAACACCAGGCGCCCATTCATTTAACGCACCAACCGTGTTCGCTTGGCATTTCCACACCCCCCTTGCTCAACTGCAACCGCAGCTTAAAGTACCACCGCCCCCAGCACACCCAAACCCACACCCCACATCCACATCCACCCCGGCGACAGCACCAGCCCCGCATTCGCGCCCTTCCCACCTGCGGCTAGCCAATCCCGCCATGCCGAGTGCATCTGGACGACAAACGCCTGCGCCTCGGCGCTCTGGTTCCCTTGAACACCGTACGAGTGGGGGTTCACCACGGGGGTCAACCATCCCTCTGACGTAAAATGCGCGTAGGAGTCGGATCCTGACGATTGGAAGGAGTCTGAGGTGGCGTTACTTGAGGAGGCGGACAGGGCCTTGCGGCTGCGCTCGGCAGAGGGCAGGTGGTGGAACACGTTGGAGAGGACAGCGAGGCGGTAGACGGTGCTGGCGAGGAGGGCTGTGCTGGCTGCGTCGGGGAAGTTGCCGGGAGCGGTGGGGGGCTGGTCGGCGTAGTTGGAGAAGACGGCGGTTGTGTTGTCCTGGGAGGAGAGGAGGAGGTTAGTAAGGGAAGGAGCAGGGGAGGGAGCAGGGGAAGGGAGGGAAGGGGGAAGGAGGAAGGGGCAGGGAAAATAGAGGGCAGAGAGCGGGGAGTGCAAGAGATGACTGGTGCGTTGGAAAGCCCCCCCTCTCGATAGAACACGTCACGCCCAACGCGTGCAGGAGAAATTAAATCACACCGCTTCCAAAACGATCCTCTAGCACCAAATCCCAACGCGTCAAGCGCGACTCCGCAAGGTCACAATCCCAACACCTCTAACGCGGCTCCCATCGACAAAATCCCATCACAACCCTTCAAACCTCAAACCTCAAACCCCCCATCCCTTCCCCCTCCCCCCCCAAAAAAAAAAGAAAAAAAAACCCACTCACCAAATTCTTATACATCCCATCATGGATCTCCTGCACCCACCCTGTAAGGTCCGTCTGCTCGCTCTTCATCGAGTTGGCGAACTCGGAGGCGCGAATCGTGCAGAATACGCGGAGCATGCCGGCTGCGGCCCAGCCGTTGCCTGTGGGGAGGGGGAGCGTCAGAATATGATGAGAAAGAAGTGGAATGTAGAAGGAAAAAATGGGGACATGGAGGGAGGACTTGGTGGGTACGAGAGAGACCAGCAGGCGGCCAACGCACTGATACAGGGGGCAAGAGGCTAGCGAGCCTCGCACACCAAGCAGGGTATCCAAGCGCGCAGAAGGCTAGTGATTGCGAGCACGAGACTGGCGCAGTGCGGACGAGCGAGCAGGAGGTTACCTAGGCACGTCGCGGGGTATCTGGGTAGAGGGAGGTTACCTGGAAAGCAACAGGAAGCCCGACCTCAGAAATGAGAGGCTAGTGCTAAGCGCACGAGCCTCACACGCCGGAAGGGAGGTTTTCTAGGCGCGCTCGAGGTTATTTATACAACAGGAGGCCACTCCCAGCGCAGGAGGCCACTCCAGCGCGACGGAGGCTAACCAGACGCGCTGGAAGTCGCTCACATAGCAGGGCGTAACCGGGACGTGGCGGCCATCCAAGCCCGCAAGCCGCCTGCCTGCTCCCTCTGAACAGATACCAGACTCCAAGCCTCACTGCCTGGGCAGCCGACACTCGACATCCAGACCAAGTACAAATCACTTACCCGTCGACCAAAATCCATTATCATTCCCGCTCCCGCCCAGTAGCACGTGCCTCCACATCCCTGCGGTGCCGTCACGCAAGTAATTCCGGTAGAGCTTAATCTGGTTGTAGGACTCCTCGAGGAGGGTGCGGTTGGACGTGAGGACGCCGTAGTAGGCGAGGAAGGGGGGGACCATGTATACGAAGTCGGACCTGTGCATGTGAAAAACGCGGTTAGGCAGGATGGGATTACATGAAGAAAAAAGAAGGGCGTACCAGAGCTGGACCTGCGAGACGCGATGAGATATCGCGCCGTCGCTCGTTCTTGGGACTTTGGTGAGGAGAAAGTCCAGCTGGTCCCGCGCAGCGCCCGCATAATCCACCTGCCCCCCATCCTGCCCTGTCCAGTTCGCAAGGAGCACCCCCATGCCGTTCGACGCGGGGTCCGCGGCGCTGCCGTCCTGCATTAGGGGCTGCGGGCCGACGGTGTTGTTGTTCGACTTTGTGCGGTTTGCGACGATGCTCTTTGAGATTTGGAAGAACGGCTGGAGGGGCGTGGTGACGTCTGAGGGGACGGAGGAAGGGGGAGGGAGGGATTTGGAGGAGTAGACGGAGTAGGTGGTGGCGTTGAGCTCGAGGATGGTTTGTGAGCGGGTGCCGAGTTCCCAGCTGTGAGGGGGATTAGTAGAGGGCAAGGGGGGGAGGGGGGCAAAGGGGAGAGGCACCTTTCCAAAGCGGCTTCGGCCAGCCGCGCGCTGACGATGTCGATCTGCGCGTCGCTGAACTGCTGGGCGTGCGCGCCTGGGGCGGGGAGCAGCACGAGGAGAGCGGAGGTGACGGAGAGGGAGAGGGTGCGCAGGGAGGGCATGGCCGTGTCGTGCAACAATGAACAGTGGGTGGGGCTTCAGCTGTACGATCCGCCGCGCGATTTTGGGTCGGTGTGTGGGGCCGGGGAATAAGGTGAGCGCGTGGGCTATAAGGGTGTCCGCCGAACAGACACAGCCAAGCCAGAGAGAGTAACCTGAACGCTAAGAGCAACGACAGACAGTGCAGTGAAAGGAGGCAGACGTGGTGGGGGGAGGGACGATGATGTGATGGTGGGACCAATTTGCCCGTGGAGGGTAACTGGCAAGGGCAACATAGATTGGCGCGCGGCTCCAAAAACATATTAAAAGCCGGCGCGCGGCTGCCGTGCCCAACATTTGACCGGGATATTTCCGGGGGAGTGATGTAATCCTGTTCCTGGCCTCCAACCGACCCCCTCCGCTAGCATCGTCCACTGCGTACACCAGCGCCTCGTCTTGCTCGCCGTCCTCCCCATTCCCCGCGACCTCATTCAACCACATTCCTTCAAACCATCTGGATACCACTCATGCTATATTTGGTATCGCGGCTTCCAGCTCCCTGTGCCCGCAACTGCCAGAATGCCAGTGACGTGCCGTGGGGATTCTTCCGCCCCAACTCCGGTTCCTGAGCTTGCACGACAGCCAGCTGGCATGCGTCTTCCAGGCGAGAGGCTTCGCGGGAATGCACAGCAGCAAAAGATAGCCCTCTATAATTAGCACGCTCCGCGATGGTATTGGCGCCGTGAGTCTCGACTCGCTTCGTTCGTGCTTCATCTACATGCGGAACAATGTCGCAGATG
Organism: Nidularia sp. FH-822889; assembly: GCA_036937115.1. Classification (NCBI taxonomy): domain Eukaryota; kingdom Fungi; phylum Basidiomycota; class Agaricomycetes; order Agaricales; family Nidulariaceae; genus Nidularia; species Nidularia sp. FH-822889. The sequence continues at coordinate 21,944 of JASFDF010000084.1, forward strand.
CCCACGAGAAGAACCACCTCCCTCATCGCATCGTACTGGACAAGCTCAATCCTCATCCAGGGGCTTGGCAGGAACCTCTTTCACCCACCTTGGGCCTTGGCCATCGCACCTGCACGTAACTCTTGGGTCTCAGCCTGCTTGGTCTCTCTTGGTACCGGCACCAGTGGATTCGCTGGGCGATGGGTATACTTGATTGCGTCCCCCGCTGCTTGGTTGGGCTTATTGGCTGGTGGCGCTCGAATCCTCGGATTTGTGGACTTGATATCGCGGATGTATCGAAGGCCGGTCGCGTAGGGTAAAGTACACCACGACAGACGCCAGAGCTGTTGGATGGGAATCAGAAAGTACTCACTTGAAGCGGGCGTCAATCCCCGCTGCTGAGAAAGCTTCAAGCGCAAGGAGAGTGCACTACCATCGCTCCCTGCTCCTTCGCTGGCCTTCCATTCCCGTGCCCCATATATCTCGCGGGCCCGGGAGATTACCCAAAATAGCCGCTAGGGCCGATCGGGCCTTGCCTGCTTAGGAGCCGGGATGCCCGTCATTTGGGATGGTCCACCGTCTGGACCTGGAGCTGCCGGAGCGGGCAGGTTCAAGTCCGTGCTGGGGTTTGCTTTAAGGGCATGCCAGAAGGCAGCTTCAAGGACCTGAGGCATCTTTAATGCCAGTGGGAGGGAACGTCAATGCCGCGCTGGAGGCATCTTCAAGGGCGTGCTGGGAGGCAGCTTCAACAGCGAGTCTTTTGAGCCTGCCCCCTTGTCGCGGCTATATAAGTGTTTCAAGCTGCTGCTCCGATAAAGTGGCTTGACCACCTTACATCAAAGTAACTCACTTCGACGCTCAAGCAGTGAGTAACAGCCCGAGCACGAATCTTTTGTGAACGCCGGCTTTACCCTGTTTTTTTTTTTTTTTCGTAGCTTCTATTGGTATAGATGAGCATATGATCAGGGGTAAGTAAGGAAAGTAGAATGGTAGATCTGCGCTTAAATATGATTGCAAAATCGAGTCGAAAGCAGGGTGGTACTAATATAAGTATGTTGTGCTGGCGTAATCCTTCGCCCGTCTACTCTGTGTCTTGTATTTGTGGACTATATAACCAAGACATGAAAACTCACTCGGCCGTCGTCAGTTATGGGTGATAAATATGGGGATCTCTTCCTCTCTCTGGTGGCTCTGGCTATCGTATCCTACGGCTCTTGTACCGGCTTAGCTGTACTCGTTGATCAGGGTTCGCCAGAGCTGGCTCCCCCGTCTGGCTGACTGTCATGTCATGCGTCTGCGTCTGCTTCGATTGCTGGACAGACCCCGTGGCTTGGGAAATACGACTAACTGAAGGCAGAGGAAGAAAATGCTAGCATCCATATTGCGCCTTCCTTGAAGGGTGATGCATTTATACATGTCTACTTTGCTTCCCTTCATATCAAGGGGGTCATGCTGTCGCTCAGTTCACATGGTATATTCTGATGCAACGTCCCGCGAGGAAGGAAGCGAGCTAAAATTGAACTTGAAACCCTGTGGTTAGGCTGCGCTTTACTGGAGCACTCTGAAGGCAGACGAAGAAAATATACCACCCTCGTTTCCTCACAAGAATAGACACTTACACACCTAATGACTGCTGATTGAAGACACTTAGCTAGCGCTGAAGCTCACGCGTTTGATCAATTGTCATCGAGCCTTTCGAGCACCCTCCAATACTGACTCGAGTCTATGAAAAGAGCAAGCATCGTTCACTCCCTCTCTCATCACGAGGCTCCTACTCCCACTTTATCTGAATGATACCTGACACCGCGAACGCCCGTGCTCCCCGGGGATGAAAGTCTACTGTTCACACTGCCTGGACGGGCGATGGACATAGCTTTCCCCGGCTCCCATCTTCATCATGGAGCTCATACTGTCATTTAATTCGAATGATATCTGCTGCAACGAGCGCATTTACTCCGCGAGGGAGGAAAGCTACTGTTCACACTGCCGTGAAAAGAAATAAACTCGTTCGCTTCCTCGAATAGCTTTGGTGCTCACCCTGTGGTTGAATTCGAATTTCGATATCAGATTGCGGAGATTGACTTTGGTATTCTTCTTGAGCTAGCACATGAAGTACCTCTCTCCCAGTTACTTTCATTGATACTTTGGTATTTAGATGCCTTCCTGTGTGAACGGAGGCTTGCCATCCTCGAAGGGGATGCAGACATCCCTTTGATGCCAATTTAGGTCCGTCCAACTGTTAGACTTACGATCTCCTTATAGTTTGCGGCTCTCATGCGGGAGATACAAGTGGCTTACGGATATCCGTCTTTCTTGCTCCTCTTTGAATGACGTCCTTCATTACTCCTTCACGATCTGTTCCCTGCATTTCTAGCCACTGGTCACCCGGTCTTGCCGCGGATGGATCATAAGCTCTATATAAGACTCTTGTATGAACCTGCAATCGCCTATCTCAGACTACATCCAACTCCTCCGCCCACAGAGCAGCATACCGCAGAAATAAATCAACATGAAAAATCTCCCACCCGGAACATACAGAATCACCACTGCCATGCAAGATGGCACTGATGTGGGGCGCTCTAGGGTCGAAGACCTCAGTCTCATGCCGAAGAGCATCGTCTGCTGTGACGCTTCGTGGGACTCGCAATCTGTGAGTTGATTCCTGTTGATTTATAAATATGCTCAATTTTTTCGTTCTCTGATCATCATGGTCTTGCCATGCGAACTAGTGGGACATCCAGCCGGTAGAAGCAGGAAAATACGTGCTGAGGGCCCGTAGAGATGTAATTGGGATATTTCACGAAAGTATCGCCGCATACTTGACTGACGTGGCCCCGGTTGAGTGGTATATAACGCCTGTCGAAGCTGCCGGCCCCGATATATACACGTATGTATCATTTCTCTGTTTAGTGTTTTCACGATTTTCTTACCTATAGGCAAAATCTGATTGACCTGCTTTCTGTAGAATCTCCAACTCCGATGGCAAAGCTTGGGAACTTTCAGACACGGAGGTATACACTAAGGTATTCACAACATCGATACACCATTGCTGTATTAATAATATCGTCCCTTTTTCAGGTTTTGTGTAGGGACCTGATAAACTCACCTGACGAATTGAAGCCGAAAAATCAGCTTTGGTGCATTGTCCCAATCGAGGGTAATTGAATTCGTCGTTGAGTTTTATTAGCTATGTAGAAGTACATGTTAAATGCAAGAAGAGGAAAAGGAGAATCTGTATTATGCTTAGCGTGTAGAAATATCATGTTTGTTATCATTCTGCAATAATTCTCCGAAATTAGTCTGGAATTATTGAATAAAGGAATATGATTATGGCCTAGAAGGTTGTTCACGCTTCCCTAGCTAATAGATGTATCTTCCATCGGCATCGTTTACTTCTTCCACTGTCATTGAACTTGTACTCTACTAGTAACTGAGTTCGAACGATGTTTGATGACCCCGCAATGCTACTAGTATCCGCATTTCTTTGAAGGTCCATATACATCTCTCTCATTCTCGAGCATCGTACGCCTCCTCAGTAAACACTGTCATGAGGCTCGTAGTCTAATTCAATTCTAGCGATGAATTCTACGATGAACCCCTTTACTCCACTGATCAATGAACGACATCTGAATCGCAGTACGTACGCACCGCTAGCGTCACCGACACTTTCAAGGATAGTGGTCTTCCTTCGTCCAAAGCATGATGTATCGACTCATCATTGCCAGAAGACATTCTAATCAATGCATACATACGTGCACTGTATCTCATCGAGAAAGAAGGTTGTTGGAATAATTACAAGCTTGCCGTGTAGGAAAGGAGCAAGTGCCGGAGCGGTGCACTGCCCGTCTTAATTGGTGTATTAGTTTCGTATATTCGTACTCAGTTTGTTTCATTTATTTACTTATAAACGAGGTAGTCTACTTTTTGTATCTTCGCTCATTTATCACCCTTATAACATTTTGTCCCTTGCTGAGATGTTATTTTAACAAAGGTCTGCATACTCTCGATTATGGGCCAAATATCGATGTCTGGAGGCACATGGACAGGCCAGCTATGTGCTATGGTGTTCTTGAGGATGTGCAAAACTTCAAGTTTTGGACTGAGAAATTGAAGGACACTCGAGTCTTCGCAATGTGAAGCACTCAATAATGTTCAGGAGGTGGCTTTCTAACCCTTTAGCCTTTCCTCTACAGAGATTGAGAAAAGCTATCAGCGAGCGAGATGAAGAAGAGAGCGACGACGAAAGCTTTCTGGGAAAATATGCCTAAAGTTTTCAATCTTGTTTAAACTTTTTAAGGGAGGTACGGGTATATTCTTGCAACTCTTTATGACTGGATCTACTGAATCGTTTATATATTATATATATTTCCTATACCTTCAGTAATCAGTCTGCCAATAATACTTTGTTTTCTAGTGCAATGAAGAAGCATTCAAGACATAACTGGATGACTTTGCTTCATAATGTATCCATTTTAATAAACCCAATACCTGAGGCAAGTCATGTAGGATTGATCAAGAGACATAGAACTGGTCCAATTTTGAAAATTGGAGGGGTGCCAAAATCATGAAAGTAATATAGCTCATGAGCAGAATTTAAAGATCACCAGCACAATATATATGCAGTCTGAATGATTGTAGAGAAAATGAATGGCACTGGTGGAAGGTACCCCCTGCACTCTTTAGGAGGCATGAATGACCTTGGCCATAATCAAAGGATACTCTATTGAAAAGTGCAAATCTGCCAGCCTACTTTCAGAATCAATGGTGCAATCATTGCAGTATGATGTTTCACTGACAATAAACAGAATCCTTGTACACAGTGAACATAACACAAGTTCTCTTTTCCTTTTCCTCCAATGTATATGTATTTCTACCCAGTTAATCAGACTCAGTGGCAGATTCATCATCCCACTTTAGACTGGAAATGGACCAAACCTGATTTTTCAGGCTCACTCCATCTGAATTAGATACTAAGGGCTTAGAAGCAACTTAAAAAAAGAAAAAAGAAAAAACAGAAAGATGAGCTGTGTCAGCTATTAGATACCCAGCTCAGTACCTGTCTCTGCAGCTGCAAGATCCCAAGCATTGCCTTTGGGGTCAGAGATCTTATTGAAAATAAGGTGATCAGAATTTCATCAAGGAGAAAAATAATGAAAAAAGGGATTGAGAATGCAGAACATATGTATACATGCTAGGCCCAACACCAGGGGCAGGCTTGATATCTCACTGGACCAGCTTTTTGTCCAGCAAATAGAGACATTTGATTGATTTTGATTAAACACTCATTGCACTCCATGACACTTTTTATTTAAATGGACAACATTTAAACACTAGAGTGTTACTATAGATAGTGTGAATGGCAATAGATGGGTGTCTACACAGCATGTTTAAAGGTGTTTAAACAATGTAAAAACATCTAAACAATCAGACATATTTCTCAGAAGGCTAGCAGCAAGAATTGAACCTACTGTGCCCAGACAGAAAACAAGTCACTTAAGGGTAAATCATGTATAGCTAAGCATACAAACACCCCAATAACATAAAAAGAGTATCTAGTTGTAGGAAAACATATTCTGCATATATGTATGTGGCTTATAGAATTTTAGCAGAATAGATGAAGTATGCATGAATATTCTATGAAAGGGACTTGAAACTGAGCCAAACCAGGGTAACAGGCAGTAAAAAAGTCACCTGTCCAGCTGTTGCTGGGTTTTTCCATTGTTGATAGAACTAAATATAACAACCATTGATCTCTACATACACTTCAAATTGTGCATAGCATAGAGCAACAGATATTGACATAAATCACCCAAAATTTTGTGAAGCAATTTTGGTAACATAGAAGAATGGTGTAGAAAACTCTTGCATTTTTTGAGTAGTATTTGCTACCTGCAGGGCTATTCAATGCTTCTCTTCCATGCCTTTTAGTACCTTTTGGTATAATCTGTCTTGCTGAGGGAAATAGACTGATAAAAATATAGAAAATTGTTTTATGAGTCTTGTATTACATTTAAGGCATGTAAGTTGTATTTTTGTAAGCAGAGGACATGGTGGGAGGCATCACTGTCCTGCTCAGCAGAGGAAATCATTGTGTTGATCTAAAAGGCACCCTACAGGGTGTATTTGCATTAAAACATCAAGAAGTGAACATCCTCATTTAAAGCTTGGAACATTAATTCACCTCATCCATATCAGTAGAGGTCCTCCACAAGGTGCCAGCCCACACTAGTGCCATCTTTAAGGGCAGTATTGATTCTGTAATTCCAGTTGAGAGTTTGCTCATCATGATTTATTTGTGAGATACTGCTGTATGAGTGAAAATGTAGTAAATATGAGATATGTAAATGCAGTTTGTACAAGGGTCTTATATAGTGTTGGTGATACATTTGTGTTGTGACTGGATGATTAGTGGCAGAAGATGCAGGACCAGATTGAGGAGAGGAAATGCAAGCTGTCAGTCAGGAGGAGCAAGAGAGGCAGATGTCAATAAGTTACTCATATTTCCTACATGAAAATTGATACCTGTACAGTAAGCATAGTAGGTCAAGCCTAAGAATAAGATGGACCTAATTTTGCATCAAAGGGAGCAAGTTCCTTCACATTCCAGCAAGAAAGCATCTGAGCTGCAAAGTAAGTATCACTAACAGCAAGTGTGGCACACTCACACATTACAATGCTCAAGCAAGTAGTGGAGTAGAGATATTCATTGTAATCAGATATTGTTCCAACTGAATAACAGTCTCAGTGCCAATATAAGCAAAGAAGTGAACACATCCATTGCATTTCAAGGCAGTGTGAGCAGCAGTATTTCATCCTTGCAGAGCATAGGTGTTCATTGCAGTGGATACTATCATTTGAACTGGAGCAAATGATTGAAGAAACAAATGGCATCCATGAAAGCAGTAGGTAGCCTGACTCTCAGAGTTGCCACATTGGAGAGATACATCCAAGTAATTGCTACACTGAGGAGATAGAACTCCATAATAGCCTACAACTCATGACCAGCAAGTGAGTCTATGCCATGGTTATACAAGACTGAATTAATCATGATACATCAAGCTGTGTTAACCAATGAGAAAGCAGCAGAAGCTCAAGTGAACAGACAGTTGGCAGTGTAGACAGCCTTGATTCTTGAACAACCAAACAACAGGACTCCATTTGCCTCACTGATGATTCTGGTTCTTCATATCCTGAAATAAAAATAGCAGAAGTTGAGGTGAAGAGCCAGCCTAGCTTGCTATGCATCCCCAAATATTAATAATACATGTGGACAATGGATAACAGGAGAATGGCAGTGAAGTGCAAAGGTCTTGTTGCTTAAATGGAAGAGCATTGAGCTATATTTATCTAATGCCATACCGATATCCATCTAATAAGAAGTTAGACCAGTCTTTGCATTACGTAGCATCCGATGGTCTTTCATCTTCTCAATCCAAAGTTTGAAGTTCTGAACATCCTCAAAAGCGCCGCAGCACATAGCTAGCCCGTCCATGTGCCCCCCAACGTCGAGATTTAGGTTGTACTCTAGTCCATAATCGAGGATCTGCGACCTCCTTGCGCGATGAGATGGAGTGCATGTACAGTATGTGGGCATTGGTTAGAACACCTTCCACAATGGGGACCGGCGCGGCTCCAAAGAACATATTAAATGCTGGCGTGCGTCTACCATGCGCACGTTTGACCAGGGTATTTCCGGGTAGTTCCGGGATGATGTAATCTTGCTCTTCCAACTGCGTCATGGTAGAGGTCTCCTCCGTCGTCCTTACGCGACCTTCCGCCAACACCGATCCTCATGCAGGGGGCGGGAACTCCCTTCACCCAACTTGGGCCTTGGCCGTCGTGCCCGTGCGTCACTCTTGGGTCTTGGGAGTCTTGTAACCAGTAGGTTTACTGGGCGATAGTTGTATTCAATAATGCTGGATAGAGGTGGAACCCGCCTTCACTTTCAAACGCGCGTCTCTCCCCGCCCACCTTTACCTCCCCTCCCAATCCTTTATCTCGGTATTCCAACTAGATACCAGCAGTTCGGCGCACATATCTAATACACTTCTGTCCTCCTACGCTCACCAGATACATCCAAAGAACCATGCTATCCCAATGATATTCCTCGCCACTACCCTCCTGGATCGCCCTATATCAGCACAACGCCCTCCGAGTAACATTGATGCTGGATTGGAGTCCATACACCACCGTCACGATAGCCGCCGGCGCACCCCATCCAGTTCCACGTCTTTCTCTCTGGCACACTCTACTCTACGGATCTCAAAACGCGTGAGCCGAGCCCCGTCAACTGCAAACTCGAACTTTCCACGGATGCGTTGGCTGGTAGGGGATGGCGGCAAGTCTCTGCGGAGACTGGAGGCCCAAGAAGACGTGATTGGGATGGTAGTAGTGTGGTCGAATAAGCCATCTGAAGTTTCTATGCTGAAGATTCAGGTGTGCGGCATTATAGAGGAGGAAGCTGCTATGGTGTGTAGGGGGCATCTTTAATAGTGTAATAGGACGGTCGAACCTGCACCTTGGATATGGCTTATAACGAATGCATTGGAACTCTGATAACACGGTGCGGTCGAAGTTGTGTCTTCAACCTACGACTAAGGGCCCTGGAATATTGGTCCTTATGATCGTCGATTGCCCTGGATTGTCCCGCTTTCATATCTTTAGTGGATGTACACGAGGGTGTGCTCGGGGTAAAGAAGGTAGAGTGGCACATGTGCGTTCGGCTTCTGGTTAGCTGTAGGATCAACTCGGAAGTTGAGCATTTGGATTTGAGCTGGTGTCACTTCGATAGCCTAGATATGCGGCAATCGGATCGACTCCACGCTCAAAATAAGAGATAAAAGTGGCCGGTTGGGCAGACTTCTTGATTGCTGCACTTCTTCACTGCCTCTACATGCTGCCCTCTCGGAGTGCCCAATTCGTACGCCACCATCGCCATATATTCAGCATCATCCTACATAGGATTGTTGGGGCGCCTTTGATGAGCGGAGCACCCTCGCACTTGACTACTATTCTCCTGTTATCCATTGTCCACATGTGTCATTAATATTTGGGGATGCATAGCAAGCTAGGCTGGATCTTCACTTCAACTTCCACTATTTTTATTTTCAGGATATGAAGGACCACAATCATCGGTGGGATGGATGGAGTCTTGCTGTTTGGTCGTGCAAGAATCAAGGCTGTCTATGCTACCAATCACCTGTTCACTTGAGCTTCTGCTACTTTCTCACTGGTCAACACAGCTTGATGTGTCGTGATTAATTCCGCCTCGTATGACCATGGCATAGACTCACTTGCAGATCGTCAGTTACAAGCCATTATGGATTTATATCTCCTCGGTGCGGCGACAACTGGGATGTATCTCTCCGATGTGACAGCTCGGACTAGAGCTGAGCTATCTACGGCTTGTTAACACTCCCCATTTCTGCGTCAAATTTGTTGGATAGATGTGGGTATGGCTGCTGGTTTCTGGAGCTATGTAAAGCCGAAGGACGAAAAGATATCTTCCTCGCTTCCCGTACTATCACACGGCTGCCGCTGTCTCTCAATCCGAAAGGTGTCTGCTGCAGTGAACGCTTATACCCTACGAAGACGAAGCTACTTTTAGTACTTCCTTAAAGAGTCATATATCCCTCATGGGCGCCGTTCGCTCCCTCAACTATCATTTGCTCGAGTTGGATGATGTCTATTACAGTGAACGCTTTTACTTCGCACGGGTGAAAAGCTACTGTTCATACGTCTATGAACAGTAGTTATTCGCTTTCTCCATCATCATGGGATTCATACTGTCATTCAGTTCGAATGATACTATTTGCTGCAACGAACGCCTATGCTCCGCAAATATGAAACGCTACTGCTCACACTGCCTCGAAAAGCAATGGACTTGTTCGCTTCCTCGCTATCTTGACATTGAGACTGTTATTTTCAGTTGAAACGATATCTGATTACGATGAATACCTCTACTCCACTACTTGCTTAGAAACCATAATGTGTGAGTGTGCTACCATCAGCGATACTTGCTTCCCAGTTCAGATGCCTTCCTGCTTAAGTGCGGGAGAACTTGCTGTCCTCCTCGAAGGTCGTGCAGATATCCCTTCGACGCAAAATAGGATCCATCTTATTATTAGACCCGTTCTACTGTACTTGCTGTAAGATGGCGCTTTTCATGCGGGAAATACGAGCAATTATTAACATCCGCCCCTCTTGCTCCTCTTGACTGACGTCTTGCATTTCCTCTCCCCAATCTGGTCCCCTCATCTCCTGCCAATGATCATCTGGTCACGACACAAATGTGCCACCAACGCTATATAAGGCCCTTGTACGAACTGCAATTGCTTATCTCAAATTTACTACCTTTTCACTCAGACAGTAGTACCTCTCATAAATAATCACGATGAGCAATCTCCCAACTGGGATGTACAGAATCACTACTGCCCTTAAAGATGGCGTTGATGTGGGCAGGAATATTGTGGAAGACCGCAGCCTCCGCCCGAAGGACATCATCTGCCGCGACGCTTCCTGGGGACCCCACGATGTGAGCACGTTTCCCTTCGTTACTATAATCAAGTTCCCATTGCTCACCAATTTTTTCCATGCCATGCGACCCAGTGGGTCATCCAACAGGTTCCCGAGGGGAAATACCTACTGAAAGCCCTCGGTTTGCCTGTTGGCGTTGCTCGCAATACAATCGTGGCATATGTGCTGGAGGAAGAGCCGGTCCTATGGGATATCAAGCCTGCCCCATATGCTGGGCCTAGCATGTATACGTATGTACTGCTTTCTTAATCCTTGCTTTCATTATTTTTCTTCTTGATGAAATCCTGATCACCTTATTTTCAATAGGATCTCTGACCCCAAAGGCAATGCTTGGGATCTTGCAGCCGCGGAGACACGTACTCAGGCGGGTATCTAATAGCTGACACGGCTCATCTTTCTGTTAATTATTTTCTTTTTTTTTAGGTTGCTTCTAAGCCCTTGGTATCTGATTCAGATGGAGTGAGCCCGAAAAATCAGGTTTGGTCCATTTCCAGTCTAATTCAGGATGATTGAATCTGCTGCCGAGTTTGATTAACTGGGTAGAAATACATATATATTGGAGGAAAAGGAAAAGAGAACTTGTGTTATGTTTCCCGTGTACAAAGATTCTGTTTGTTGTCAGTGAAATATCATACCGCAATGATTGCACCATTGATTCTGAAAGTAGGCTGGCTGATTTGCACTTTTCAATAGAGTTTCCTTTGATTATGATTAAGAAGGTTATTCACGCCCACCAAAGAGCGCAGGGGTACCTTCCATCAGCGTCGTTCACTTTCTATGCAATCATCCGGATAGTATTTTCACTGTGTTGGAAACCTTTAAACTGCTGCTCATGAACTGTATTACTTGCACGATTCTGATATCCTTCTGATTTGCAAAATTAGACCAGTTCTACGTCTCTCAATTTATCATGCACGACTTGCTTCGGGGTGTCGAGTTTATTACGATGGATACAGTATGAAGCGAAGTCATCCAGTGTGAGTACACCGCAATCGACGAGCGGTCGTAAGTCGATATGGAGTGTAACACGAAGAGATTAGTTCTTGAAGCGAAGTGAGAGAACGGGTAAGAGTGTTCACAGTCTCGATTCAAGAGGTTCTAAGGTCTATCACTACTGAAGTAACTACTTATTAGGAATCTTGCGAGTGCATCGAGCACAGTTTCCGAATTGCATTGCGTGCTTGTTTTGAGCAATTCAAAGATAATGAGAATGTTGGAACATTTGAGGAACATACATAGGTATTATATTCCACTCGGATATGTAGTTGAATAGGTGCTATCCCTGATAGCGCAACTATCTAATCTAATTCCGAGTTATGTTGGGAGTCCGGCCCTTACATCCAGTTATGTCTTGAATGCTTCTTCGTTGCACCGTGAAACAATGTATTATTGGTAGACTGATTACTAAATGTATAAATATATAAATAATGCATAAAATGATCCAGTCGACGCAGTCGCGAAGAGGTCCGAGAGTATGCCTGTACCTCCTTCAACGATTTTAAACGAGATCAAAAACTTGGACATATTTTCCCAGAAAGCTTTCATCGTCATCTCCTTCTTCATCTCGCTTAGTGATAGCTTTTCTCAATCCCCATAGTGGAAAGGTTAAAGGATTCGAGAGCCATCGCCTGAACACTATTGAGTGCTTCGCATTGCGTAGCACCCGAGCATCCTTCACTTTCTCAATCCAAAATTTGAAGTTCTGCACATCTTCAAGAGCACCATAACACATAGCTAGCCTATCCATGTGCCTCCCGACATCGAGATTTGGGTTGTACCCCGGTCCATAATCGAGAATATGCAAACCTTCTTGCTCGATGAGATACAGTGCGCGTATATGCGCATTGATTAGAATATCTTCCGGCAATGATGAGTCCATACACCATGTTTCGAACGAGGGAAGACTGGACTCATCCCATGAGTGCCTCAGGATTTCACGGGCAAGGTCGCTGTGGAGAATGTCGTCGGAGTGGAGATGAAGACAATAAGGGCATTGGCATTCGAATCCATATATGGAGCGGAGGTTCTGGAGACGGGTCGCTCTCGACTGATCGGGCGCTATATACGTGAGGGTGATTTCTTCGTTGCTCAAGATTGGGCGCACGGCTGTGAGAGTAAGAGAGAAAGTAGAGGGGTCCCACTCCCAGGTTGCGTTTGGTCCACAGCTATGTGCTTACGTTAACACCTATGTCGATGACGACGACAAAAGTAGCGTACCTATGATTACAGCGAGATGTTTTGAGAAAGATAGCTCGATGCACCGACAGTTCGGCATTGGGGAAGTCTGGAACCTGTAATTCGATAGCCAAAGTGTTTGTTTCTAGCGCATTTTCGAAAACTTGGGGATCGTCCGAGGTCGGAACATTTAGAAGGTTCGCTACCTGCATGTGTGTAGAATCTGATAGCAAATCAAATAGATCGGCGTATAATTCTGTCGTCGGAATAGTACTTGCGATAAGGGATGGAAGAACGACGGTTGGATGCTCGATTAAAATGATACTTCCAGAGGGAATATCACGCCGTGCAAACATCCCGAGACCTTTGCCCTCTCCTGCTTCTTGAATTACATAGGTATCTGGTGGAGAGCGGCAACCCTCGAACTTGGGGAGTAGCTTACGTACTTCGACATCGAGCAGAACTGCGCACTCGGTGTCTTCGTACTCAAGTTTTTGAATCGTGTATGATCTTTCTTGTAGGTGGCGAGCGAAATCAAATTCTTGTACGCAAAAGAGCGGATTTGATATAACCTGCTGACTTATCTCGTCGCAGATTTTTTTAGGAGGAAATTGTATGAGGGCGTTTGGGGCAGAGGAACGCTTCGGAAGAAAGTGTCCAGATGTGTCGGCAGCATGATGATAGCGACGAAAGTCTAGAGACGGCATAGTGATGAACAAGTGAGATCCAGAAGTCAAGTGGCCTATCCGCTGAAGGGTCGCGTCTTTTTTCTACTCCCTGGCGCCCTTTGAACGCGAATGCCACCTGGGCCAACAGCTGAGTGTCCAGCACGAGGGAAATGAAACTTGAAAGAGGCTGAGGAACAGCTTTTGCCTCGCATAATAAACCTTCGAGTTTAAAACACCTCGTGTCATGACAAAAGAACAATGAAATCGCGTTTGGAGCGTTTCCAGGTGGCAACGTGAAATACAAGAGCGAATGGAAAAGTTCACATCATTTGAGTTCGAAGATAACACGCCTTGAACACGCTCAATGTCAACAAAGACCACGCGGCAGCCGGCGGCCGCATCAACACACTGACATACATAGCATCCGCATGCGCATTTTCGCAGTACATGGGGTATTTGGTTTCAGCGTGAATGCCAAATATCTATTACTTGGTATGTGCAATCTTCGCCAAGTGTGACACGGTCACAGACCCCGAATCGTCTATCTTGAGTGACCCCGTCGCAGAACTTTGCACAACATGCCCATCCATTTGCTTGGCTTGATAGAGAAAAAATATCACCTCGATGAGGGGTACAACTCTATCCGGCCAGGTGTTTAATTTTTATATCCTAATGGCCTAAACAACGTATGAACACTATATTTTTTTCACCATTACAGTGCGTAAATAACTTACTTGACCTGATAGAAGTTTTCTCCTGGATATCAGGAAAATTTTCGTCCCTTTAGGCTAATCATTGGGATGCAGTTCTGAGAAGTTGTAAAGGGAAGAGGTTCTTGATGGCATTTGGAAGATTGGCAACTATTAAAAGTTAGGAGTCAAAATAGAAGAAACTAATCTGACAAATCTCTTTGAATGCCATACTCTTTCACTAATTTTATGCAGATAAACAGCTTGCTGAGCTTTCATTCAAGGTGCAAGCCCTGAGGTCACTGGAGGAATGCACAGCCACACAAGCTCTGGTCATACTTTTTGTCATACTATGTGTATTGAAGACTGTAGAGCCAGGAAATTTTCATTGGATATATTGGCATATGTGTATCTGAATTTCTATCCAGTGTAGATTCAGGCTTGGATGGGTTGATGAGATCATATAGTGCTTGGTGCAAATGGGTGTTACAGACTGGGCTATGACTTGGGATGGATTCCCAGAACAGTGCATGATGTCACCCTGCCAAACGGCTCAGTGTGCATCCCCACTGTTACTTACATCGACCTTAACTGCCCATGCAGAGAAAACCCCCAGACACACAAACACATCCTGTGGGAATGTCACCACTACAAACAACACAGTGATATACTGCAAAATGTATCCCAGGATATCTCCCTGCCTGAAGTCTTAGACACAAAAGAAGGGATCAAAGTACTCATCTTTCCTCATGGAATCAGGAGTATTCACAAAGTCAGGCCAACATCACAACAAACAAGAGGCACCCAATTTTAGAAGGGAGCTAGGTGTAGGAGAAGAAGACAAGGAAGACGAGGACTATGGATAAGGGAAACAATAGACCAGCAGGCATGGGAGAGCCCAACAAAAAGCCCATAAAAACAACCCTACCAATAATATCACCAACAAAACCCCCAACCAGCCCTTCTCCCACTGCCGCTAGGATGGCCTACCAACACCTTACACTCGAGCTTCCCTGGAAGCACTCGACACTACACACAACACCCAGTCAAGGAACCTAACAAATCAGAATCTCCATCTCCACCACAACAGCTTGAGCATGTTCAGCATAGAAATTAGAAAGGTCTTTGGGCTCAGCGTACATACGGGGGGGCACTGTGTCTCAATAGATAAGATACTTGTTGCGTGATACACATGCAGAATTAAATAAACAAATAAACTTACATCGACTGACAGCTCCTTATAATGATCTTATCCTGCCATGATCATTCCCACGTATGTCAGACATGTAACTCAAATTTACAGGAAAGCACTAAGCGTTTTCACTTCCAAATTTTACATAGACGATCTAAATATGATGCTGCGCTCACTTTCAACTCATGGTCGACTCTATGAAATACTTTGGGTTCACATGCGTAGCACAGAATGACGCATCGAAGTAATAATGTGCTACACTAGTCTCTGGCCTCCAATGGGTGCTCTATTTAGTCTATTATATGGGCTTTCTTCAACAGACCGTACCTCTGACTAAGTAAGTTACCGATGGAATGTCTTGGACGTTGTGTAAGTACAGATGCATTAAACGCGGACTCCGCGGATGACGAGGACAAATAGAGTCGGCTATCTCTACATCTAGCGGAGCACCTAAATCTCCTACTAAGTAATTAAATGTGATACTACGTAAGCCAACAAATATGGATGCCGAGTGGTGCTGTCAGGCTCATAAGCACTATGCTTCGAGGATGACGGAGCCTGATACAGATTCCAGGATTAAAATTATAAACTAGGTTGGATGGGAATTGCAAAATAAAATGATGAGAATCACTTACCTGAAGTTAGACGCTGCGAATCCACCATTTTTTCACCCCTTTCCCAGAGCTTCATCTGTGTCGAAGTGTGCGCTTCGCGGTCAAGAAATGGTTCCCTAAACTGAACAAAAACCAGTCTTGGGTCGAAAGATATCCTTTTTGAATTCGAAGCAGGTGTGAAGCCGTCAGGAGACTGTCCTGTAATAATTGAATGAACGATATATTCCGGATTTGGGGTGAATAATAGAAGCACAACGCAAACTTTTAGTTGATTGCATTTCCGTAGAATGTCCATAAGCATGTCTGCAATCTTTGGAATGGAGTCCCGGCTAGTAATGTCCGTGCCAGGCACTAGACCATCACGGAAATTGAGGTCGAAAGATAAGTTACTGAGGCTAATGAGCGATTCGAAGCCGGACCAATTCGTCCACTCCTGCCATCGATTCATAACAGAGAGATGCGTAATCGAGGAGAAAAGGGATTCGTGAAATTGTGGCTTGTCGGGAAGGCCCAGCGCATTATGGAAAAATAGTGAAAGGTTCTTCGGGCGCAAGAGATTTAGGGCCTCGTTGACGGCATAGGTGGTCGTATGACCTTTTAAGTGAGGCTCCGGGAAGGCCAAACGAGGACCCTGCGTGCTATGCTGGAAGGCGGAAGAGTCGGTATAGGTATGCGGAAAGGGATTGATATTGGCAGGCGGTCGATCCATAGAAGACGGGACAGCCCAAAATGTGAGATAGTTGACCCCACGACACGCCGAAAGAATTTTCACCGTGCGATCATCACATACTTTATGGGAGATGCAGAGACTTTTCACTGACATGGAGAAGAAATCGAGTGATTTCGTTCGTGATGTTTCGATTGTGCGGAGAAAAAGCCGACTGGTGCTTTCGCGATGTAAGTTCACGACGGAGTACAAGATGAGGTCGATCCTAACAGGAGCTGTAAATGATTTTATAAGATAACAAAAAAATTTGTGAGTCGCGCACCATTTCTGACCTAACTGACAAACGAGAACAAGCTGGAGAGCGGTCTTCGTGTCAGTGAGTGCAGCATGCTCAAAGATGAATCGAAGGACATCAATTGGAAGTGTAATGGTTGTGCTAGATAATTGCTCTGGCATGAGGAGCTGTGTCTGGGACTCAGGGATGGAATCGGAATCCTGACACCCGCACTTTGCGAATACTCTTAAGCGGTGCCAGTGGACAGATCTCCAGATGATCTACTGCAGAAGAATCAGAAATTTTAATTATGAATAGCCCATCTGATCTCAAATATTAAAACCTACCCTTTCTGCCTGCCTACTCGGTCCGTCATGGCATCCGGAACTAGATAAAGACTACAAAAGCTTACACCATTTTGTCAGCGTTTCATGAGGGGACGTAATATTTACAGACCTATGCACTGACCAGCCGGCACATTGAAGCTCTGGCGCGAGTTCCCGTCGCCTTGCTAGCATGCAAATTAACATATGCCCCTGTCCTTCCTGTTGTGAGATGTTGCAATTCGGTATGTAGACCCATCTGATATAATCGCGAGCTCAGATCTAGGGAAGGCAATTCGTTTTTCAGCGACAATCCAGCGACCCAGACGACCATCTGATCTCCGTAAAGAAGCCCATTAACCTCTAGAAAGCCCTAAGTGGAATAAAAAGAAAGCAGAGAGTATTCTGCAAGTATGGGTCGGTCCCGGGTTGGTGCCGAATGTGCGGGCGTTTGTAAGCAGAGACCGCGGGAGCTGCCATCTCCGAGGACCTTTCGGTGTTTCGTTCGGGCTCCTGTTTAACCCTTGCCAAACAGATGCCGAACCTTTCCGGACTCGACACCAGTCACCAGCGTCTAAACACTTCTACCACATCCACCAATGCATATACAAATATCTATGTGTATAAACCACATGCTATTCGAAGGGTAAATTAAGGTTCTTGGCTTATGCCATGTGGAGTTCAAGCCAGTCCAGTGGTAGAGACCGATGGATCTTCAACATGAAGAGTCTGCATTATTATCATAAAATATCTGCAAGTTATCGCAAATGTATCCATTTATTCAACTTTATTACAAGTTAGAAGACACACTTGGTGAAACATAGGCACTTTACTTTGATAAGTTCTACCGAATTATGCTTTTCTCAAAAAACAAGAATCTCTTTCATTATGTGCCAATAGATTTTCAGAACTTTTATCTGCATGATTTCGTGTTGGTTTGTTAATAATATCGTTTCGATTTCGTTTCAGGTGCAAAAACGAAGGCGGAGGATCTAGTCTCTGGATGATATCTGTGGTGCTGGCCTCCGATTATTTTGGATCCGCTAAGCCCGCAGATGTACTTGATGAAGGCGCTTTATATGCTTACTTTTGTTCACGAGTGCACCTACCTCCACGGCTGTTCCAGTTACCTCGGTCTCTGGCCACCCAGAACGTCGAAACCAGTCCAGATCATCGCCGAATCTGCGCGCTTCAGAACAAAGGTGCGGATGCCTCGGATACTGGTAAGAAGAATTGATAATCCTGCAAATAGCAAGTTGTCAATCCAACGCTCAAACCTTGGTGATCCTAACGAGCGGATGTCTCGGATGGATGGTGAACGAAATTCGAGAACTCTAATATCCAGCGCTGAATTGAAGATCAGATAGCTCCTTATCATAAGGAATGCTTATAATACATACGAATTATGGTGCAAACCTTTCATGAATAAGCTTGCAGCCATTACCGGTAAAGCGGTTAAACCTCACCTTATGGAGAAGCCACTTACAGAGATGTTGGAGGCAAATTTTGGCTAATGTGATGAGTTTATGTTTAGCTCGTGTGAGTTCATTCTCATCCTTATTCTTGTATCTACATTGTATCTACATAGGCCGTACTATGGTAGCTCACATGAGGCGGGTGTGCCATCTGCAGTTGTACTGCGGATTCCGCACTTCTTCCATTCAACAATCAAATTAGATAGCCAATAATTGCAGATGGTGCTTAGACTCTAAGCATCACCGTCTCCGAGAAAAGTCCGATGTTCAGAGTTATACACGATGAAACAAATACTGGTAGGAGCGCGAGCGCTGTGGCCGAAATATGGGAAATTCAAAGAATTTTGAACATCATATTTTTCCCCATAGTACTCGTTGCATCAATCATTTCGGATGTTATTTATGGTGCGATGTGGGGCATTGGTGTGGCGGCACTGTGCACCCTGATCTCGCACTTAAATATAACCTTAATTTTGTACGCAATATATCACAGCATTGAAGGTCTACGTGAGCTGGAGATTTGCATGTATATAGATGAGCATATACACTACCTATATGCAAAAAATCCCATTCCCTGCTATCCTGCAAAGTATTGTTAAAATAAAAGATGCAGTCTCGATGACATCGAAGACAGTTTGTCCTCAGAGGGATAAGGGGGGGGGGTTCCAAGAGGGCGAACGGATGAGTACATACAGCAATAGTAGACTACATATATACTATAAAGCCTGAAATAAATATATGAAAGCGGAAATCAGTAGAAAAGCCACAAAAATGTAAACTAAAGGGAAAACAGATATGTGCGAAATGCAGTGCATCGCGAAACGCTCAAAAAACAAGACCCGACATTCCAACAATTCTTTCAAAGAATATGTTTGCACATTAAAAAATATCACAACAAGTGTGCGGCGCAACGGAAAAACACGCGGTGTATTAGTGCGCAAGCTCTCTATTATAGAAAATATTACAGCTGTTTTCATAGCGATAGTTCCCTTCGAATCATCCTACTGAAATCAGTATCTGGGCCCCAATAGCGCAGGAAGCTACGGGACCCACTGCACACCGGCAGTAATGTGCGACAGTCACGTGATGTCCAGTATCCGATTCTACATCCAATCCACTACCATTACCATATCCATCCGCCAGCGACCAGCTTGTGATGAAAGTGCAACTAAGTTCATAGTCGATGCAAACACAGGAAATTCAAAGAGCTTATCGTTGTGAAAACGGCTATATATGTTTTGAAACCAGCTGCTAATTCCATACTCCAGAACTATTGACAATAAAATATCATGCTTTTTCAGGACAGAATGTAGACCTTTATCTATGAAACGGTGTGCCAATGTCAACGCGTAATTTAACATGACCTTAAATCCTATGCAGAACGGAATGACTCTGTTGGAATATCAAGCGCTACGCCAAATGTATAACGCTATATCGATGACTGCTTTTGTCACTTTTCGCATTTTTATTGTTTCCATTTATTCGTTATTCCATTCTTGTGGCTTTACTTGTCATTTCATTTATAACTTGTTTCATCCTTTTATCTCCATTTTAATATATGTATCAGTAGTATTTAAGCAGTGTTATAACGAGACAAATCCCCTGCGCGTTTGCCAGGGTCGCTGATAATCCGAGTGAGCATCGAAGCATAGCTCATTTTAACAGACTCCTTATCATGGAATGACTCCTTATCTTCCTTCTTTACGGGCTCCCCAAGGACGCTTATCGAGGACATCGGTGGCATCTGCTTTTACATCAGCGATAGGGAAAGGTCAGCGACTTAATAGAATGGATTCTTGTGATATGCTGCCTCTTCAGATAGCGCAAGTGTCTAGGAAATTTCTGTTAGCTTTTTGAATCCGGTACTCCATCGATATTGGCATTCCGCGGCATTCTCCCGCCCCATCCTATTGCATTTATGACGTCCTGGAGTCTCTTTAGATGTTTATCGATCTAAACGAGTCTCCTTATCCTATTGAATGAAGGCACCTGATCTCCTGACGGCTTATCAGTACGGGGGCTCGTGTCCTGATGGTATCTGAATCTAGCTTGGGCCAACACATATGTATTCACATAGACGACGATATCACTTAAAAATCTGTAGTAGACTTCATGAAACGGTGGAATATCTGGCTGTTGCCTCGTATATTGAGCCAGCATTGTTCAAGTTTAACTGCAAGCAGTACTCCCTCTGCTTTATTACGAACAGTTGAGGTGCGCCAGTCGAAGCAGACCGCCGAGATAGTCAAAATATGGAGTATTACATTGCGATGGTATGTTTCCAATGAGACCATCTTGCGAGGCTCGAACAAAGTGGACGAATAAAACCATACGAAGCATCGAAACACCACAGTGCGGGTCGATCCACCCTATCACTTGCTAACTTCCTCCGAAATAACCTAGATATGGACATGCCGCGTCACGTACACACCTGCCGCACCAAGAATGGGGCAAGTAGCCAGGATGTGATGCCACAAAAAGACCCCGGGATGACGCGACGAGCTGTGTCTTCGAAATTAAATGCGGAAAGAACTCTTTATTTGCGGGTAGTTGGCTGGAGGTCCTGATCGCAACAGTAAACACAATTGACACGATGACGACGATCGTCGAATTTGCAATTTCCCTTTACTGTGCCAACTTTCAGCAGCCACTGCCAGACAAAAGTAATTGTACCACATATTCAAGATGACTTAGAGCTCAAAAATAAAATCTTCGCACGCTCCCACCTCTTCCCGGCTCAAGATTGTCCCGGGCATGTCAGTGCTTTCGACAGATTTTCGCCTTATTCGTGTGATCAGCGTCATATTTCAGCCAACAACACAACGTGTTGCGAGAGAACTACGTCATGATGATGCAATCGTTCATATCTTCGTACCTCAGGCATCGTTGCCAGCGAGGGATAAGAGTACCGTCGTCGGAAAAAGCGAGTTTGAGGAAGCTGTGATGGAAATGCTTTAGGGCAAGAGGGGGGTCCCTATGATGAGTATGAAATGAAAACCAGAATAATGGGCGGGAAGGAAGGAAAATTCGATTCTCGGGAATGGAGATACTGAATAATGGAACTCAGCCTTTAAGCACTCTGGTGCCGGCAGATGGAGAATGCGTAGTATAAGTAGCACCCCGTTTTGATGATCTTCGAATATTCACCTACTCTCTACCTCGAGTCCCGGGGCTCTTGCGCTGCTTGGTGAGTTCCCTGTACCTAATTCCCCAATCGAAGCCCGAGTTTTACCAGTCACAGCCTACCCTATACCCATGGACACCCCAACCTCCCCCCTCACACCCGACACATACCCCCTGTTCCCATCGACAGCGGGGGAGTATGACTGCCAGGTAGAGTACGACTACTACACGCTCCGGTACGACTTGTACCAACAGTTTAGCGAGCAGGGCGATTTCTCTAGGACGCTGATCGTGGAAGATGGCGGGTACATGCTTCCCACCCCAACGGTCAGTGCGGACATACGCTGCATGGAGAGACTCACCTGACTTTACACGTACACCTTCCTCATCCACTCTCCTTTTTATCACGGGTAAAGCAATCACAGAGCGCCTCTCCCGCCCCCGAGGTCCCCCTGGACGATCCAGAGGAAAGCACCGTAGTCTCCGTATCCACAGTCTTCCACCCCGGCGCACACGCGACCCCCTGCGACCTTATCCTCTCCTCCTCCGACTCCGTCCTCTTCTACGTGCACACGCACACGATCCAGCACGCTGCACCGAGCGCTTTCAGCACCCTCCTCGCTGCGCCGCTCAAGCCCGCCCTTGGCATCGTCCCCGTCCCCGAACCCGCTGACATCCTCAACGTCATCCTGCACCTGCTCTACGGCACCTCCTGCGCGGCGCATTCGCCCACCTTCGCCACACTCGCCGCCGCAGTCGACCGTATGCCCGCGCATGGCATCGTGCCACGCGTGCACATCCGCCCGGCGACACCTCTATACGCGCTGCTCCTCTCGCACGCGCCCCTCGTCCCGCTGGAACTCTACACCCTCGCTGCACACCACTCCCTGGAGGATCTCGCCGTCAACACCTCCTCGCACCTCCTCGCGATCTCGCTCTCGAGCATCACGGACGAGATGGCCGCACGCATGGGCCCGTCCTACCTCCGCCGCTTGATGCTCCTCTACCTGTGCCGGTTCGACGCGCTGCGGCGCATCCTCCTCCCCCCGCCGCTCCCGCACCCCGCGACGCGCAAATGTACATTCGAGGACCAGAAGAAGCTGACGCGTGCGTGGGCGCTGGTGGCGGCGTATCTCGCGTGGGACGCGCATTCTGGTCCGTGGTGGTCTTTATGTGTTAGATGACGCTGAACGGACGGGTTATAGATTTGTCGGCGCACAGCATGCAGAGCGCGTTGATCCCGTTGACTGAACACCTGGAGTGCGAGATGTGTTCGGAGGGGCTGAATAGTAGGATAAAGGAGGTTATTGTCCAGTGGAGTGCTGTGGAGGTGAGTCGAGCATTGGGGAACTAGGATGAAGGGTACTTATGATGATTTCAGCGCACCATCTGAGAAGATATCCATCCAAATTATTATGTTCGCACTTCAAAACGGAGCATATATGGACTCCGATGTGTCCCCTCCTGTATAACCTAAGTGAGCCTTGCACATACCCTACAGATCCGGGAAAACAAGCCTAGTGGATAATTTGTATAACTATCGCACTGCTCGATCTTATTACCTTTACGACTCTCGCGCTTTCATTACATGCTTTCGTTGTATCTGTCACTGTACATTAGTATATACAAGCTCTCGTTGTATAATGTGATGCGAGAATTTATACCCTAGCGTTTTGACATGCTGTTGTAGGGAGGATTATAGTCGTTAGGATATCTGGCACGTATTTGGAAGGATTGAAAGGGTTTGTCGAGGAGGTTTGTCGCATGCGGGTTGACTAGATCCCGTGAAGACGAGGTACCGGATAGCAGGAGAACATGAAGAGCAAGAACCACCCTCGAGCACTGTTCAAAACTTCCGCCGTGGTGAGAAGGGTTACTCAATGATCATTACAACATACCACGCAAGAAGCATCCCCGGGCCTAATGAAGTCTCATCTCTTGCGGAAAGCTTAGAGTTCACGAAAAACGATAGAACCAGATACAACTTTCAATCACAGCGTCAAAGGGCAGAGTGCTCCGAAGGAGCACAAGGAATCTTCGACAGAATGAATACTTTGTCAGTCCTGCAAAAATATGTTCCCGTCACATGAGATTTAAGGTGAATAAACGCGTAGTTACGTGGTGGATCCAGGGAAAGAGGTGTGAGGAGACATCTTTCGGCCTACAGGGGTGCCTCGTCGCTTGCAGAAAGCTGGCGCTCACGAAAATATACAACTTTGTCGAAAGGACATCCGTCCCAAAGGAGGGCTGGGAATCCTGAACAGAACGACTGTTTTTTCCGTGCTGAAAAATGTGCTCTCGTCAATGGGATTGGGGATGAGGAGACGAGTAGTTACGTTGTGTAAACGGGTACTAAGTCGTGACGCTGGATTCAAGCATTCAGATGCATGCGGAAACCTGAAGGAAAGAACATTAGATCGGGAGATGGAATTTAAAGGCAAGTACCAGTGACGCCAAACCTTGCATTTTTAAGGGAGACATCAACGAGATTTGACGGTTGGCATTAGCCTCTGGAAGGTAGACATCGGCGATTATTTAAACCCTCTTGACCCTTGATATTGGTGGCGATGGCATAGTAATATGAGAGAAATAAAATGGATAAACGTACTACAGTCGCAGAATTCCCGATTGGTGCGTGTAGAAAATCTTCGTCTGAATGTGGGAGTTCAAGTGTAAAAGACCTACCAAAAAAGTCAGCGTGGAACAGATCGGCAGCTGTGCCCGGAGTCTGGGGATAAATGTCCAGGATTGAGGAGAGGATGAGGGATGCAGCGTTGAGAGAGCTACAGGCAGATGAAAGCGAACACCCTGTTAATGGGTATAGCTGGACATTTCGAAGGTGGACATGGAAAGTAATCTGCGAGGTGGCATACGAACGCTATTCTTGAGATGTTCAGTGGGTGGTGAGCTCCTTGGACACTGGTCAATATCATAGACTGGCGTTGGCACCTGAGGGTGTAGTTTCATGTTCCCAGGAGCCAGCGTTATAGTCTGCTGGTAGAGTCGCAGCAAAGATACAACCAGCTATGTATAAAGGCATCGAGGGACCTGGGCAGCACAGAAAGAAACAGGAGGGCAGAGGATATCTCTGAAGCAGAGCGATAAATTTATGCTTCCTGTATAACAACACTCTGGTTAGCGAGGGAGTGAGAGATGACGAAATGAATAGTTATACGTGGTATGTCATCGAGAGGAGAAAACAATCCGGTTCCGAGCCAGTCGAACATCCTTGAAGTGGTCTCTATGAAATCCCACACCAAGAATTTAAGTGGGAGGAGGGGAGGATAGCAAGGTCGCACAGGACATCGCTGGTCGGTGGAGCTAAAGGAGTTGGCGTCGAGCTTGACGTGAATGACGACATGAATAAATTACGTAATGTTCCCGGGTAAAAATAATTCAGCCCCGTGCGAACTGTCGCCTTTGTCGCCCACCGACCGGTCACCGCGACCACCAAAGTTCGCCTGGAAATCCCCCGGACCTCCAACTCCCAGTCCACTCCCCACGCGCCCGCATCCACCATATCGTCTCTACTCCGGCGCGTGTTTGTGCTCAAAATGGGGCACAGGGGCTCCCCCTCCACCACCAACGATTACGCGAAGAGCGCGTACGAGTATACTCGCGCCGCCGGGGTCGGGTACGACTACAACTACGACCCCGCGATGCAGGCGCAGGACGAGCCGGCATTCGACCCATATGCAGATTTGGATCCTGGCGAGCAGCAGCAGCAGGCGGGGGATGGGCAGAGTTACTTTCATCAGCATGCGCCAGGGGGGGATCAGCGACCTGTGGTGGCTGGCGGGGAGGCGAGTCGCGATTATGAGTCGAGAAACCAGGAGAGTCGCGCGCATAAGGGGGGAGATCGGCGCGCAGGGAGGAAACGCAAGGCGAGACGGGCGTCGCCGGATTATAGCGCGTATGATGATGGAGCTGGCGCGAACAGCGTACAAGTAAGGGAGTTCCATGCTCCCTCCGTGTCATACCGCGAGCGTGAGGGCTGGAACCCGCACCTCGACCGGGGCTGGGACGCGCCCGCCCCCGATCCCGTAGACCACATCAGCCAAACCAGGGGGTACGCGACCAACGCCCCATCCTCCTCATACACACCCCCTACCCTCTTCCGCGCCATCCCAATTCAGCGGCCTCCCACGCCTCCTAGCCAGAGACGGAGCCCCACCCCGTCCCCGCCCCCCGCAGAGCCGAACGCGGCGTACCTCCGCACTGCGGCGCAGCCGTCGAAGCCGCTCGCGGATCCAAGTGAGAAGAGGAAGTTATTGATATTAGATCTAAATGGGACGCTGGTGTTTCGCGGGCCACACAAGCGCAGGGAACGTCCGCGCCGCTGGGGAAAACCCGATCCCGCTCTAGAAAGTGAACCCAACCCCGAGGCCTCGTCCCACGACGCCCCCTTCGACCCCGACCCCTACTCAGAACATGGCCCCCGCCCGCTGCGCCCTGTGCACCCGCGCCCCTTTCTTCTCCCCTTCCGGACGTACCTCTTCCACCCCGCCACGCGCGCATGGCTCGACACGATGGTGTGGAGCTCCGCGCAGCCGCACAGTGTGGGGGATATGGTCGAGAAAGCGTTTGGTGAGGAGAAGGCGAGGTTGGTAGGGGTGTGGGCGAGGGATACGTTGGGGTTGAGTGAGGGTGATTATCGTAAGTTCAGTTTTGTTGGTTTCGTGGATTGTTGGTATCGTGTTTTTGTGCCTTCTTGCTTTCGTGCTGCTGTACTTTACTCTTGTGCTGCTTTAGTTTCTCAATTTCATGACTTCATGGCCCGTTCTGTCACGCTGTTGTGCTTTCGTTTTATTATTTCATTGTTTCTTGGCTTCGTGGTTTGCTTTCTGGTTTCGTACCTTCATACCTTAGTAGATTCCATATTCGCGATTCATAGGACCCTTGGATTTGCGCTATAATTTTTTGTCTTTGTGGATGTGGATTCATGCTTCCGTGGTGTCGTGGATTCGTGCTCCCGTGCTTCCATGATTTCGTGGTTTGATTGCGATTGCCTGGTTTCATGAACTAGTCTCCCTTTCGTTTTCAGCTTTGCGTATCGTTCGATTTTGGACATCTTCCAACATTGCTTTGACACGGCCTTCAGCTTTGGCCTCAGTTCTACTTTCGCTTTCAAGTTTATTTTTCCTTTCCTTTCCCTTCCCATTTATCGTCCCGAATACAAGCTAATTGCGATTCACTTTACAGACAAGAAAACCCAAACTACAAAAGACCTCGCCAAACCTTGGGCAGCCCTCCCTCTGCTCAAACCGGGTGAAGAGCACTCGGCGCAAAATGCCTCTAAGCACTCAGCGAGCACTACGCTCCTCCTCGACGATTCCCCGCGCAAGGCGCATCTCCAGCCATGGAATCATTTGTGTATCCGGGAGTATGTCGCGGAGATGCGGGCGGCAGATGTGAAGGTTAGGGATGTGGTTTTGAAGGAGGCTCAAAAGGCAGCGAGTGAGAAAGCGGCGGTGGAGGGTATCGAGACGGAGGCGAGCGGGGTGGAGGTGGAGACGGAGACGAGCGGGGCGGAGGGGATGGACACGGAGACGAGCAGGGCGGAGGGGATGGACACGGAGACGAGCGGGGCGGAGGGGATGGACACGGAGACGAGTGGCGCTGAGAGCGGGCTGGAGACACCACTCTCCCCGTCTCTCGCGCCTGCCTCCCCTTCTGCACTCGCAGAAACTCCGAACAAGAAAAAGCGCAAACGCGAAAAGAAGCCCCGCCCGCCCCCGCCTTCCCCGACGCATGACGCGCACGCGGGATATGATCCCACGCTGCTCGCGGTGGTGGGCATTCTGGACGCGGTGAAATGCGAGA
Organism: Nidularia sp. FH-822889; assembly: GCA_036937115.1. Classification (NCBI taxonomy): domain Eukaryota; kingdom Fungi; phylum Basidiomycota; class Agaricomycetes; order Agaricales; family Nidulariaceae; genus Nidularia; species Nidularia sp. FH-822889. The sequence continues at coordinate 49,482 of JASFDF010000084.1, forward strand.
GCAACGTTGCGGGATGGGTGAGAAGTGGTGGATTGAGGGGGGTTGTGCGCCGGCGGGAAAAGGCGAGGGAAAAGCTAGTTGGGGAAAAGCTAGCAGTGGAGGAAGGAGCGGGTGTAGGGGAGGAGGTGACGGAGGGCGTAGAGGGCGTGCTTGAAGTGGGCGTGGAGGGTGCAGATGTAGCAGAGGGTATACTGGGCGAAGCGGTGGCGAGTCCGAAGAAAAAACGCCGCCTGTCCGACTCGCCCACCCCACGTTCCTCCCCCATCCCCCCATCTTCGTCCCCCGCGCGCTCCATCGACGACGACGCGGAAGACGAGCCGCGGGTCCCTCTTGCTTCTTTGGATGACCCAGCGGCAGGGGCACCCCTCTCGTCTGGCGAGCCGTGCTCCTCCACACCCGCTCGAACAAGCACACCCTCCTCCACCCCTAACGCGGGAGAGCAGAATCCATCACTGTGGTTCGAGGATGAGGCGACGCTTGCGTACTGGGCACAGCGCGGTGTGAAGGCGCTAGAGGAGCTGGGGATCGAGATCGTGCCGGGGGTCGTGGGGTCGAATGGTGTTTGAGGTTAGGGACAATTTGGACATGAGCACAGTGAGCTGCGCTGGCCAACTGGGTTGTCCCTGGCATCGCCAGTGCAAATGCGGAGGACAGGGCAACCGAACATAGTGCCATGGTTCGATGTTCGGAGATGATGCTACACTCGTTTGAGTGGGCGCTGTGCGATGAAGCTCGACATGGTGGTTGCATGGGGATTCGTTTCTTGCTTGAAGGGGGTAGCAACTCGCGTTGTGCATTGGCACAGCGCATTCTGCCTGGTTCATCCTAATGGTGGAGGGTGGATGCGGAGAAAGGGGTTTATCAAATGCTTACTCACATACGCAGAATGGCCATACTAGGGTCATATGTACATGTAGATATACTATAGAACGCGACGGGTAATTGTTCTACAAGCGGCGGTGGGATTGGGGGTAATAAAGTACATATAGATGGTACTATACATGATGGGGAAATACGAATGAAAGTACATTGTGGTACATTAAGGGGGGAGCTGGGGTGATGCATGCACTGAGCGCTATGATTGATAACTAAGCATGAGAACGAAGCGTACCAGGATATGAAGCCCCAGACTTCCTCATTGAGGCGGCCCAAGAGCCATAAGGCTGAAATACACGCTCGCAGTCATGGTCAGATACCGATCCTTCACAAGCTGCGCCACGTCCTATACATTACTCATCAGCTCCCATCCCAAAGACACGAAGATTCAGCAAACACGCACCCGCAGCAGGTCCTTACATTCCCCACGATCAATCGGCCCCCTTCTGCGCCCGTCGAGCTCGATCAGACGCATACCTGTTGGTTCCTCTTGCGTGGTGGTAGTAGTATCCTCACTGGGCTGAGGTGTACTGTGGTCAGCAAGAGCGTCAGGCTGGGGCGTCCCTTCCGTTGCTCCGGGGTGGGGTGTCCCCTCCAGTGCTCCGGGCATCGGCGTCTCCTCCTGCGCTCCAGGACTGAGCGTCTCATCTACATGAGTCCTGCCTTCCGCAATCTCCCTGAACTCCGCCTCCGGCGCCGCAATGAAGCACGTAAAGTGTAGATCGGTACCAAGGTCGGCAGGGATAGAGGTCTGCCCACCCTGCGCGGTTTCGGCATGGATGTGTGTGAAGAGGGGAGTGGTTTCGAGGGTATGGGCGCGCTCGGCGGGGGATTTGTCTTGTGTGAGTGGTATTGGGGTCAACGGAAAGGGCAATGGAAAGCAGGGATGAGGATAAGAGGAGAGTGGGAGAGAGAGGACGAACCGTAGCATTCGATAATGAATTTCTGGAGCGGGCTATCTGGGGTGAATGTTACGTCTGACTGGAAAGTTGTGAGAGGAGAACGAGGGGAAGAGGGAGGGGAGCTACGTTGGCCAGAGCGTGGATTAAGGCAATGGTCCCACAGGCATTACTGATCTACAATAACTTATGTAAGGCTTTATCGTGTTAGGGAGGATGTATCTTCTACGCACCGTTTGCTTTACCCAGAAGATTGTCCCATCGATCATAGGCTGCCCCTCCTTCGCGATCTTATCATCCTCCTCCTTCGCGCGCGCATCTGCCTCAGGACTAGTCGGGAAGAGAAGAACAATTGCATTCACGGGCTGCGACACGAGCGATAGCAGCTGTTATCCTGTATATCAGTAGTGGTAGGTCCGGGGATTACGAGTAAGGCACCTCTTCGTCGAGCCCGTACACGTCCTGGAATTGGGCTTGCGAGAGAACTAGGCCAGCTTTCTCGGCCCACTATAGAGCTATCTTTAAGTTCCTCCAAGCATTCAATGCGATGATATGAGAACCTACCGAATTGAAAACCTGTAAAGTCACTCGTTATGTCATCATTTTTCGGCATTAGCGAGAGATAGATGCACCGCTACCTCTGGGTTACTCTCCAACGGGATCCAGCGGGCTTCGCTTTGTGAAGACATGTATATTTCAGTTATTCGAAGTTGTGTAGAAATACGTTACAGAGGGATGGGGAATATGACTTGAGAGGAGGAGGGCTGGAGCATTCTCGAGTGACTGAACTCCCAAGGGAACGCGGCCCGCCCCTTGGCGCCATTGTCACATTCAAGTGACTTGTGACGTACGTCATCGTCACGATCACGCTCTCGGTAAAATTGAATTTGATTTATTTTTTTGTCCATTCTCATTCTCGTGTTCTCCATTTACTTTCATAGCCGTCAACTTTTCCCTATTTTCCTGTATGACTCGAGGCCGAGAAGATGCTTATCGCCCATTCCTATATCTTGATATCCTATGCAAACGCTTACGCACCGATTCCAGTGACAAGCGACCTCGGGCGGCGGTTAATTATATCTGAAGAGGGTGCCGAAGGGCTACGCAACTACGCAACATAAAAACACACGTAAGTACGTCGGGGCTATCATCCGTAATTTATTACAACCGCCTCATTTATTTGCAGAGTTTTCTTCTCCCTCAGAAGCGATGGTTTTTTCTTACGAGTCCAAAATCCGCCTCCTCGACCCCGCTACACCTGAGTTTACCGCCCCTTCCACCCCACGCTGGTATCTTGCCTACGGGAGCAACCTCTGCTCCTCCGTCTTCATCAAACGACGCGGCATCACACCCCTCGCGAAGGAAGTCGTTCTCGCCAAGGGTATCGAGCTCGTCTTCGACCTTGAGGGCATCCCTTATGCCGAGCCGCGGTTCGCGAACAACCGCTTGTCATCTGAGCCGGACGTGGAGTTTCATCCGGAGAAGGAGTGGACAGGCAGAGGAGGATTGATTGGCGTGGCATATCTGGTATCGGCCAGTGACTTTAGGAAGATTCTGGCGACGGAGGGCGCGGGATCGTCGTATCAGCCGTTGGAGGTCGATGCAAACGTGATTACGGAAGAGGGGATCGTCTCGGGGGAGACGAAGAAGGTTTATACACTGCAGTGCCAGATTACGAGGCAGGCAAAGGGGGAGCCGTCGTTAAGATACATGACCCTCATCCGGAATGGTGCCCGAGGTCTGTCCGTCCATTCACCTATTCAATGTCCGTGTTCCTAACATGCTCCCATAGAACATGCCCTCCCAGCACCCTACATCCGCTACCTTGACTCCCTGCCACATTACCAGCCTAACACTCTTCGCCAACAAATCGGCAGGATCATATATATCTCCATGTCCATCCCGGCGCTCCTTGTCTGCTTTCGTGTCATGGCGCACACGTCAGACACGGATGGCCTCACCGCGCCGTGGGCTGCCAAGATGATGTCAGGGCTGGTTCGTGTGGTGTGGGGGTCATATGATTGGGTTGGAAGATACGTGTTCGGTAATGCGGAGGTGACGGAGGAGGGCAAGCGCCCGTAGCAGGTCCAGTGTATGATGCCAGGGGAGGAGGCGTGATGGGAATTTTCCATCACATGTTGACGACGCGTCGTATCCTCACAGGGTACTGGTATTCAACTGTTCTTCTGAAGTTTTTCCAGAAAAGACATCTAAAATTACACTTATAGCCTGTTAATTCGGTGAATTGATATACTGCGGGATGTTGATGATTTCTCCCTTTGCTACGAAATATTTTAACCGTTTTTTGGACTTGAAGACCTCTTCCAAGGGATAATCAAGAATCACGTACTTTCTTTTTCCAGTTATCCTTTTTTCTTGTGCCAAAATTAGGCTTCAACAGTTCCATTCACATTTTTGACCTCGGAATCGAAGTTGGGGGCGATAATTTGCTCTTGTTTGCCATCGCCCTCCGCCGGAGACCCGGAAGGCGAAGTAAATTTCAATTTGATTTCGTTCGACGATGTTGAAGTTCACCCTCGAGATTCTCGTGAATTCCCGTAGGCCTACGAACTCCTGACATATCACCAAGCTATTTCAGGACCTCTGTGACCTAAAGACCGCTCGGGGGATTCTTCTTGGGCGCGTCCGGTGGTATCGGTACACATACTCCATCAGGGTATGACGCACATCCTTCCCTTGCTCTATGGTTACCTGGGGCAGTGGTAACGTGTTTGGCTTCGATGGCTGAACTTTATATACCAAGATACCAAAGGTTGCAGGTTCGATACTTGCGGTGGTGATACGGAACTGAGATATTACTTGATGTTGCTTTTTTTCCCTACCGCCTTTTTTGGCTCATTGACCTCAACTTCTCTACGATTCAAAGAGTTTTCATAAAATACGTCACTACTAAACCAACTATGTTAAAATCTTGCCACAGGCGCATCGTACCTTTCATTTTCATTGACAAGAACTTGAAATACTTTCCTGACGTGCCCCGTTGAAAGAGACGTATGGAGTTCTTACTTGACATTGGATATATCTAAGCACAGTCAAAGACAGGTTCAAGGTCGGAGCTATGCACAGTGGCGCCATAGTTAAACCAGATATAAGCCTTCAGGCAACGAGAGGATCATGTGTCTGGTGAAGGGATGCTTCTTCCCTGTTTTCGTTTTTCTTGCAGTTAAGGTCTATGTTTTGAAAGCTATATACGATGTGTAAAAGCGGTGTTCTCCAGCTGCGGCTCACGGATTCATGACAGATGATCAGATGGTGGCTTAATTCCTAGGACATTGGAGTCAAATGTAGGGTATTATTCAGGGACTCAAAGAGATAGCGAGCCATCATGTGTACGTTGATTATCTGATTAAGCCCCCGCTAATCTTATACTGACAGGGTTATACTTTTTCGGCCCGTAATATTTGGCAAAGAGAAGATAGCTATTCATAGCAGCGGCCGTTATATGAGTGATAAACGTTGGGAAGTCTATGTGGCTGAGGACCAAAGATACACCTGATCTATTTTTGAAGAAACAAGCCTGAACTCGTGACGAATATTTGAATAGAAATCTGAAAGAAAGCTTCGCGGTATGCTCAGCGTATCAGTTCGGGCCGAGATGCAACGCCTCATCGCCACCCTTGGCAGCTCTTGGACAGTACAGCTCGACACGTGCAGTGAGCGATTTTTTGGATCGACATCTTCAACAAATATCAGTAAACAGGCTCCTGCGAGATATATATACTCCTTGCACAACCCCCCACCAACAGGCTCATAAGCTTCTGACTATCATTACAAACTACTCAGCTAATCAACCAATCATCATGCACTCCGTACGTCGTGGCATATTTTTTCTCACCTGGTTGGCTGTTGCTTAATGGCAATTGTATGATCATGGCAGACCACCCAGACTCCCGCTGTCAGCGCTGCGTGCGGCAGCAGCTCCTGTGGCTGCGGTGCCAGGTACGTCCTCTTGGTATCTCCTTGTTAAATTCATCTCTGACGGAACACCTCTACAGCTGTGCGTGCAAGCCGGGCGAATGCAAGTGCTGAATGCACCCTCCTCGTCGTCAGCTGTAAGATACAGAAGAGCTTATGTTTAAGGTGTCCATAATCAATGGAAGAAATTATAACATTGGAGGAAATATGTTTTGTTTCGTTTGTAAAGATATCAATATCTACTGTTGATGTATTGTGGCGATGATATTAGTTCTAAAAAGAGCCGTATTTACTTAGGTGCAGCTTCGGAACTTCACTCAGGCGTATCGTAAGGGTCTTCTATCAGTCAGTGTAAGCGTGTTCTGTTAACAGAACATGCCTCTTGATATCTAAGCTAAAGTTTATATTCAGTGCCATTATAACTCCTGAACTACATTATCTACTTGAGCTTGACTTTTTAGAGAGAATTGCCACGGAGAAACTAGAGAAATAAACATCTTGATCCTTTGACAACGCTCAGTTCGCAGTTGAACCTAAAATTGAATTAGGCCTTAACTAAATAGGTAAGGTCAAACGAAAGTGAGGCACTCACGTCCAAAAATTGTTTGCATTTGAATGCCTCTAAATCGTCCTTTGCCTGTGTCATCACGTATTTTCAGTCCTGACAGAGATAGTCTACTTTCCATTGACAAATAGCTGGAGTTCACTATTAGCTTCGCCGAGGTCGTTTAATTTCATGCGTTCCGCTATCACTATCCATTCATCAGGTTTGAAGTAGAAGCTACCACGCTCAATGGAGGTTCCATATGTGGAATGACGTTCATTGTCAAATGGGAGCGAGAGGTGTGGAAATGGCTCCGAGCGAAGGTTTCTGTAATAATATCAAGTTGTTATATTCTTTTGGAGAGCTCGCCGCCGCCTGGCTGTCAAAGCACATAGATGCTACCCGCAAAGTCGGAGACGACAGGAGACAACCTAGAAATGATGTCCTAAGAGTAGGGGCCACAAGAAAATGCCGCTGATTTGACACGCAACACTGACACGCAGCAACTCGAATATCCCTAATCCCTTCATCGCATGCATAATTCGCGTTAATTCACTTGACATCTCTCTGAAAGCAAAACAGGTCGTTGCGATGTCATCCTGGATTTTTGCTTGTGTTATGTAAGTGATAATCGGCTCCAACTTGCTTCCACCCCCGAGTCTCGCTTCTGTCTTGGCTTTTTTCTTGAAGCACGAACAAAGTACATACCCGCAGCTATAAAGCTTCCTTAACCTCATAATATAACCAATTAAATATGCAGCAGAGACCTTCCTGGAATAGGACTTGATTCTCTCACCATACCTCCAGGATTCAAAGATCAGGCAAGCATAATACAGCTTCGAGTATATAGATAAGCAAGAATTTATTTCACGTTGATATTAGTAGATTACTTTCTTCAGGTCCCTTGAGCAAAATCGACACACTGTGTGCAATGATTAAAACAAGCCCTGAACCTTGAATCATTTGACCAATACTGTATCCATCTCTGTTAGAAAACCACGCTGCGGTTCTCACTGTCGTAAAATTAATCAGGATAACAATCATTTAAGCATTACTATAATTGTTCTGGCTGTCGCCCCTTGGTCATTGCTTGGTTTTTAGTTATAAATATTAGCAGTCTTATTAGGATTGCTTGTTCAACAACTACTGCAGGTGCGGTCACAATTGGGTATGGGCACGAGTATCAGGTAGCGAGAACAACTTCCACTTGATGATATACTGGATTGAAACCGAATTTGACCTGCTTTTGATTCGAATATCTATTTAATATATTAATGCATTGAATGTGTCATAAGTATGTTACAAAGTGTTGGAATTGATATGATATTCTCCCTTATGCTGAAGTTTTTGTAAAATTGTATAACACTCTTGCAGATAGGATGTATGAGGAGCCTTCTAGTGATCTAAATATTCAGGTTTATTGATAATGAATCTATTTGGACCTTTGATCATGATATATACTCGAGTACATACATAGTTTATCATGCACCTCATGGAGCAATGTGGCATAAATTCACCTCATATATCAAGACAGTAAGATGTCTTAGCTATAGTTGAGTTATTCCAGTGCTTTCACTTGGATTATCTACTTTGAGCCGTATGACATTATTGACGCACTGGCGCGCCTAACGCACAGCTGCTACACACTGACGCGCAGCTGCCACGGACTTGACATGCACCTAACGCGCTAGTGACGCGATCCAGAGGAAATTAAGCAAAGGTTTACATGAAGTAAATCGAAGCGAAATCCCATAAATGAATGTCTTCACTCACACCGTCCTGCCTAGTAGAGTTAGAACATAATGCAAACTTCCTATACTAGAAATTCTTCAACTTACCAAGGGAAGATATTATTTTAATTTAATTTAAATGTTTATACTGCATTTTAAAGACATATTATACCACTTATATCGCTATTATAATGCTCTAACGGTGGAATGGTAGCGAAATAATCAAGTCCACCTACCGTGGAAACTTTGCACGTCAGTCGCGTCAAGCCCGGCATAATCGCGGCATTTTCACAATGCCTCTTAAGAATAACGCCGCCGAGGTTGCCTCAATGACGAGAATCATGGCTCTCGGGTAGGTCATGATCAGGAGATAATATCCCGGTGAAGAGACCACATAGGATCAGAGTTGAAGCACCACGCAAGTGAAGAGAGAACAGACGATACCGGCTTTCGATAATTTCACCGACGTTTATAGTCCATTAAGTTTGAAGATCTTACTATGTAAGGGGAATTTTTATTTCGAGAAAGCACTTAAGCAAGACTCACATGGATCGTGAAATAAGATGTTAAATATCAGTACTAAATGATAACATAACCGTCGATACCCTATTCCTGTACATATTGCACAAGGTGAGCGGGAAGAGACGGAGAAGCCTGAAAGAGAAGGGATGCCGGTGGGCATATTCCTCGTGAAGGTCCATCGGCAGGGTTCTCCTTGGTAGAGATCCATCTTGGTATAATTTTGATGTCGTGAGCACGGCATAAACAAAGGATCTCTTGGAGAATAGCATTCTCCTGAGAATTCCTCGACGACTGTGAATGGAGGGCTCTTACGACTGACGAATTATCTGACCGAAGTACAATGGTGGTCGATCGGCATCCGGCTGTTACCATTGCACGTAATCCTAACTCGACAGCAGCCATCTCTGCCCAAATAATGTCTCTGCCATCTTTCTTCCAATCGGCTTTTAGCTTCCATGAAAGCCACATTCCTCCAGTGGTTACAAGGCCGATACCTGTTGACGATGCATCGACGAAGATTTCACTGGAGAAATGCTTGCTCGCGACAGCAGTATTTGGTTTATCATGAAAGCTGTGCGGTAGAGGTAACTGTTCAGTGGAGGAACTAGGACTCCTCCACGTATTAAGGAGATATTTCTGAAGATCTGTTCGTTGGCCACGAGGAGTGCGATGCGCACAAGAGCATAGGGCGCGTATCTCTGCCAGTTGCTTGGAATTTCCGGCAACGTGCGCTTCAGACATCAGGAGTTGAAGATGTTCGAGATCGCTCGAATGGGATATGATGGAATTGGAAGGGGATATAATATCAGGAAGGCTTTCGGATGATGTTGACAGTGGGGAGCAATCTGGAGACTCGGATGAGTCTGAAAAAGATGATTCTGAAGATATCTCGCTATCGTAATCGACAGCAAGATCGCGCAAATCTTGGCGTTGAGGCGATTCTGGAGATTCTCCCAAGTGAAGTGAATCAGTAGGGTCGGATTCCTCTTCCAATGTGGACACTGAGCTGTCCTGCGAACGGTGCTGCTGTGAACTGATGGCACGATCTGCGGAAGAACCAAACAGTATAGTTTGCCACTCCATGAAATGTAACGCATTGTTAGGCTCGTCCCCTCCTTCCAAAATAAATGGAGGATCGAATTGACCCATTTCATCGAATGCAACTTGGAGAGCCAAAAGACGATCTCTTGTTTCGCATAACTCTGCTTGGAGCTCAACCATGGTAGCCTTATACTGAGCGCTGAGCTCTAAGGCTGCATTCCTCTGAGATTTGTATCGGCTCAGACGTTCGCGATCGTCACTGCGTTGAAGCCGCCGTCCCTCCCGAATACCATCCAAATAACGGAGGTCAGCCTTTCCATCTCGCTCTTTGACAGCGTGATCGAAAGAGACATCCAAACTCTGCCGTGCATCAACGATATGCGACATGTAATGACGACAGGCTTTGCAGCCTAACGGATGAACAACCCCAAAGGCGGAATCATCAACCCAGGGATATGCGGACGGAAGGAGATGCACAAAATTGTCCGGGCTATCCCAGAAGCTGGAGTTCTCAGAGTCACTCGACATCGCGCAAATATAAAACAAGAAGGTTGGTGGGATGGAGGCGAGAGAAGTTTCTATCAAATGCACGGAGGAATCGTCAAATGGCAACGGGAGAGCAACAGCTCCGCTACGTGAAGGCAGGTGATTGGGTTGGAGAGTTCTAAAAGTGAAAGGGAAAGAAGTTCAGGCTAGCTCTGATACGTTTTGTCCTTGGTATTAGCTACTCACCTCACGTATCCACGCCTTGTGCCTTGCCTTCAAGGCATGGATCACGGCACTGATCCACGTTCTCTACCTACGCACGCCATTTCCGTCGATGGGGCGAGGCTTAAGCCAGAGAATCTTAATTCTTCTGTGTATAAATAGTAGGATAAAACAATTGGAATGCGTATGTGTTGGAATATCATGAAACAGACCATTCGCGAGTCGATCCTACTTCACCGTAGAGGCAATGCGTACTATTCGACTCCACAGCGCACGAGAAACATACACTATACACGTGTCAGAACTTGAGAGAAGGAGAATTACAGGCGCTCAGAGTCGAATAGCGTTTAAGGGTGGATTGGGGCCATGGCGGACGATAAAAGAGCAAACGTTGAATAAGGACGCCGAGACTCGTGGCCATGCATTATCGGCCGAAAGGTGCTGCACATATTTGCATCTATTATTTCTCAAAGTCTTGACCAACACGATGCTGTTCGAAGTTACAACTCCGAGAGTTACCACCACCTCCCTCATTATTCAATCCTCCATCCCACCCCTTAGAGCCGTAGTCCCTCTAGACTTCGCATACAAGAGTCACACTCAGTTTATGAATTTAAACTGTAGATTCGCCACCTGAGTCTCACGACGTCTATCGCTCACGTAGAAGCAAGAACAAGAACCTGATAAAGCAAGGATCTTGACGCTACGGCTCTTCTATTCGGAATTTTGCGACGTCCTCTTCAATTATGATGTTATGGTTGCCATCAAGATGTTAATATCTCGAGCTGGCACTATAAGTATGACTAGGCAGTCATCCGAATCGCTGCGCAGCCGCTGCTGCAGTCGATCTGCTGTGAATCGATTTCAATTAAAACTTCCTGGGCATTTTTGAATGGTCATAGAATCTATGCTTCTGTTGGTGATTTCCTTGAGAGTATCTTGTGAAGTGGAATGACGCCAGTGCGCTATCGCGCACCCTGCGATTACCATTAGGCCAAAAAACCAAAAGCGATTAAAGGGAGTATTGGTGCGCTGGAATGTTTCAACAGGCAAAGATCGTGGGTTCGACCCCCACCGATGGTTTTGAATAATCAAGGCGGTGTTTGTTTTTTGGAGACAAAGCACATAATTCACCAGCCCGACCTAGAAGGGTTACATAATAGTCATTCCTTCGCAAAGTTTTATATCGTTATCGTTTTTGCGAGCAGAGATCTCAATTTGTATATAGACAATATGATTAGACAATTTCTTGAAACATCCGATTATCCTGAAAGAGAAAGATTATTACCTTGGACGGAACAACAATAACATGCTATATTTACTGAATTTCACTACCTTCCCAAATGATTCTTCATTTTCTTCATACGGCTTATGCCGGAGTCAGTGTTTATATCCAGGAGAGCCTAAAAGCTTACAAGCAACCTTTGCAAAGAGTGGAGAGTTGATGTCAGGTAATCCACGGATACTAAACCCATGGACGACCTGTATAACACATACCTGAGTGTGCTCCTCGTCTTCACAAATCTCCAAAGCTGTATGATCATATGAATTGACATTCTGCAGAACTATATAGTGTCATAAATTGCATTCGTGCCTTTTAGAGGTACATAATACTACGTACCTAGTCGACCTCCAATTTGATTCGCCTGCGTATGCAATCACCAGATCATAATACTTCCCCTCTTCCCCCATTTCGACCACCTACTAGCTCACAGGTCAAGATGAGGGTGAGCACGACTGGAAAGCATATATGAAGGAGATCTCTGAGCTCACAAGTTGCACCGACACCACAGGACTATATAACCATCGCCCTACAAACTAAGGATTTCTTTTGGCTGAGTGCTTGAGTCCTGGTATTCTACATTTCTGCCTACAAAGGAGTTTGAGCGGGAGACACTGTTAATGGCGTATTATCCTGCCATGAGCTCGTTCGCGCTGGGTGAATTCTAGGGCGATGTGTGAGGAGGCGGTACTTTGAGATGAGGAGCTTGACACAGAGTAAGACGAGAGGCTTCATGGCATAAAGAAAAAAATGAAGAATCTCAGTTAAACTGAAAAATTGTCGTCAAATTCTTAGACTAAGTACAGGGATCTAAAGACGGGCATATCTGTCAAGATGTCATTGCTTCTCGGATAAAGAATAGCTAGCTACCCACACGTACCCACGGTCCATGGGTTAGGTCGATCCTTGTTGCTTATCCCTTGATGTATATATGCTGTAGAATTATTTGGTGATCAGTTGGCTCCTCGTTATCAGATACGTCCTTAGATGAAGAGAAATCATGTTTCATGATCATCATATATACTTCTGTACATAAGTTCTTTTCTCTGAGAACTCACGCTTCCTCCAGTTTGAACAGGCTACTTGCTTTGACTTAGCTAGCTACTTGAATTCCCCCCATGTCTATAACAATGCTTCTACCAGTCACGTCGATTCTTGCCCAAAAATATCTGGCTAGTAAGATGATAATATATTCCAATATCAACATGCAGCTCAATCTGACTAGTTTCCCAGCTATTGGAGTTTCAAGCCTCCTATACGACCATGAACTAAATATTGACGATTAATTTCGGACTATATGGCTAGAAGGTCTCATGCATGTCAAATATCTTGTTCGGCATGAACAGATATGCGTCAAGGGAAATGCTTTTATACTTTGGGATTTGTAAGGGAAAAGCCTGGCTTATGGTTTTCACATCAATTAAATGAGAATTAGTGCTAAGCAGACTAGTAAACGGGTTTAACGATAAAGTAAGTGTTAAACTTCTGCAACTTTAGTAGTTGATGCTATAATGTTCTGTCATAGAGGCCAGTATTCTTCTAAATAATAGCGGGGCTTTCTCTGAATTTCCTTGCCAGCTGTCGCATATCTATTTGGATAGTCGCAGACTCGCTGTTTTCGGGACCGTTTTACTACAACCTCTCACTGTGAGTTCAGATTTGTGCCTTCGCCAATTTGATCATTCGACATAAAATATTTTAGTTGTGATCACGTTCCGCATCTATAGTCTATGGGACGAGCGCCGACCAGTTGCCTACCTACTTATACTAACATTTATCTTTCCATGTCAATAACTACGACATTCATGCTCCTTGCCGTTCGGAAGATGCAGTGTACGTTTTAATTGGTGCACTGTAAATAATCAACTGACCTGTTAATCATTGACATAGCTTTTTCCACTATATTGAACCCATGAACATGTGAGGTACAGCATTTATACTAAGCCATCTAACAAAGGTTGATAGTAAGGACAATATATATTCCTTACGGATTAAATTGGTCTTAAGTCTATCCTGATTCATTCGTTGATCAGTTAAAATAGCACTGCCTTCAGTCATACACCGGCAGGGAATCATTGGCGAAAAATACTTGGTGAAGAACCTATATTGTAAGGAAGGCCGCAATAGTTCCAGTCACACTGCAAAGTTTGGAAGATCAATATACACCGGATTTTTATATACGCAGAGAATTACCCATGATGAAAAACGAGACCGCACATAATACCTAGTCCAACTTAAGCTAGATCTCAACGACCATGTGAGAGGACAGGGTAGACCTCTCTAGCTATGGATAGCTGCTGTAGGAGTCATATCCAGCTTTAGCTTAAAACGCTAACTGTTTCTATCGAGACAAAAACTCTCCAATAGCCAGCTTATGATCTCAGGTTTGACGTAGAGCAAGTACCACGCCTCGATCCCTGAAATCAATCACAGGAAAACACGCATCATAGATGACGATATACACATACACTTATCATGCATGAAATGATGCATTGCATAGTCCACAAAACCCTCGACACCCTTGATCGGTTTGAGCTAGAGAAGTTCAGGAATTCCAAAAGCCGAAAAGCCTTTGTGTGCACACCTCCGTGCTCTCCGCAGCCAGTATCTCCTCTTTAGACGGCATGCATAAAGCGGCTTAGATATTTACCTAAATAATTTTCTTTCCTATCAGTTTGAAGGGGCGACTGGACCATATCAACGATAGAGAGCGTGAAAGCCTAGGTTCAGTATGGCTCACTAAGGCTTGAGCTCTGTATGAAGCCGTTACAATCATAGAAGTTCGATGGCTTTAAGTGTGTGGATGGAGCCAATCACTCCTCCGATAGTCTCCAATAGTCGTCCAATTGTCCAGGATCGTCGCCCTCAGATCATATAGGAGAGCAGGACGATGGTGATGCACGTCATCTCATCCCGGAGCCACCACCGGACAATTGAGTATGCCTTGTAGTCGTTCTTATTCAGAGTAAAAAACGTACACCATTAGATTGTACACCGTAGAGCTGAGAGCCCCTCACACGCCTACGGACGTATATATGAATGTAAGACCTACTCTAAGCCGTCCAAACCTTTGCGATGAGCTCGGTGAGACCTACACAGCATACATATCAGAACAAATAGTTGCAGAAACGATGGGTTCACACGCACCAATATCGTTTGTGTTGAACTGGTAAATCCCAACAAGAGTTGCCACTGTAGCGGTTCGGAGAGACCACGTTGCGATAGGACCGATAACGGGGAACTTGCGTGGGTGCAGGTAGTCCACAACCATGGAGTCGAACTGTCTGAAGCGTCAGGATAGAGGACCCCAAATCATAGAAGGCAGACGTACCCCGATGTGACTGTGCATCACCAAGCTAACTCCCAGCAAGCCATCAACGACAGGATAGTTGGTGCCGCTGGTGACAAATGCAGCGACTGTCAGAGGCACGAGACCGGCAGAGAGCAGGCGCTCGAAGGCCCAGTGGTACGAGCCGTGCGCGCGTGATGAAGGGGGAAAGGGAGTGGGGTCGTTCACGGTGCCTTTGAGCACGGCTGAAGCAAGAGGTCAGTCGTACACTCCTACAATTTCAAAGAATACGTACGACCACCAGGAACGTATTCAGCGCTGTACGCAGTAGCATCGCTAGCGTGCCGTGCTGCTCAGAAATTGTGTCAGCGTCTCGTTTCTCCCATCTAGCTCCACAGCCGTAGCACGCACCTTGGGTCACAGCTGAGCGCAGCATAGAGCGCCGAGCAAGAGTTCTCGGAAGCGTTGAGCGCAGGATAAGACTCGAGGACATCGTGGAGGACGGTGAGGAAGAGGGGAGGAGCGCAGATAGAGTGCTTCCCTGTAAAATCCGACGCGGGGGATGCCTCCGCCCCGCCTCCAATCACAAGCTTCGGCTTACCACCGGTTGTTTCCGGCATTGACCTAGTACTCGTAGTAACCCCAGGCCTAGGGTTACTGTAACATGGCGTCGCCAAAACATTCCCAAACACTGTCACCATTCCTCCCAGCAGCTCACGGCTTACACTGGATCACTTCGTCCATAGTTGCAGTTCGAGCCTTCCTCTTTTCGTGTTTGAACGTCCTGTAAGAAGCTCTCGCTCTTACAGTAGACGAAAGTTTACACTGTTTCTACTTCAGTACGTTTGATCCAAATATGATTCATCCAAGCTAGTACTCACGTTTGGTATGTGGTGTTAAAAGATCTTCAGAAGGTCACGACATTCATTTACAAAACACACCTCTAAGGTCGCAGCAGGTTTTCCTTGGGCTATTCGGTCAGGACTCGCTGTTTATAATAAGAATATCTGAGGTCCGGCTGCGAAGGTTCGGACAATGGCAATGGGCTCAGCTAGGGTGCTGCTGCGGTTTACGGAAGCTTCTTGGTTCGAGTGTGTGTCGTCGATGTCGGGTCTGTTTCTGCCAGCTCTCATCGAAACAATTTGCGCCGTGGAATTAGTGATTACGCTAAGAGGTTTCATGGTTATTTCAATCTATTATTTTGCAGATGTTTAAGGTTGAAGCTCGCACTGCTTCCGTTTCAGGTGTCTTCGTGTTCCTTCACAATCCTCTTTATGCAGAGTATCTCTTCCTCCCCGGCTTCCTTGTGACCTGAAGAAGGTTCTTCTCTACAAAGTACAGTCCTCTTGCTACGTTGCCCCACACTGTAGCAAGGAGACCGATCGTCGCCTTGATCGTGACGTGCATGCGATCCTCGTGCCAAGCTGGCGATCCTACGACAAGTTTGAAGGACGACCGATCAGAAGTTGTCTCCAAGAGCCTCCATGCTAACATGTTAATCTTTATTCCGACAACGGCTGCATATCGCACCTCGAGGCATGATTTCGGGTTGATATCCAGCTACCTCAAACTCTGAAAAGCTTCATAGGGAAGTCAATGGAAAACTTGCGGTGTCTTTAGTAGAACAGATCAGCGTCAACCTCGGAATCAGGTCCAGGCATGCCTTTTTCATATCAAAATTTCTTCGAAATATAAGCGTACGACGGATAAAGTATTTCCATTTGATTTCACTCCTGCACGCGAACTGACGCAACGACCTAGCCATCAATCTGATTTGGTCATCCCGAATGTATCACTACCATCGCGGCACCTTAAATCATGCAAATGACGAGCAAAGTCGTACATACCCCGCATACGAACGACTGTCGTCTTCCCTTCTCCGTTTGTCCCAACCACCTTTCACCTCCACCCATTTCGGCCATCGTCTAGCCATAAATCATGAAGACGTTCGCTCTCTTTTTTTTTGTCCTTTCTGTTTCTCTTTCTGCATCCATTTCTCAGGCTCAGGACACGAATGTGGCGGCAGATATCGTTGACAATGCAGCGTTTGGTGCGTGCATTAGTTTCGTTTATATTTTTCAAAATCTGACATCACAGCTTTCAACAGACGGTATTGACCTCACGGTCCTTGATTTCCTCAACACTGCCCTGACTGAGATTGAGACCACATACATCGAGGCGAACACTACGACCGACTCCACCGCACGCAGGCGGAATTTAATAGGCCGTTTCGGTGCCCGCGCAATGACATCCATCGTGGATGTGCACAGTGAGTTTTTTCCTTCATCTCATCCAACCTTCCAGTAGAGCCAACCATTCCTCAGCCCACATCGTCCCCGGCTGGTACCGCACTCTAGTTCCCGTAACCGGTGGCAACCCCACCCCAACCTGGGACCTCGATACCCACCTCACCTTCATGGAGACCCAAGGCATCACGCACTCCGTCTTCGGCATCTCTGCGCCTGGAGCCAATGTCTATCAGGGTCAGAAGGGCATGACCGTTGCTCTCGCGCGCCTCATTAACGAGCAGTCGGCTGCGTACGCCCTCCGCAGTCGCGGAAGGCTCGACTTTTACGCCGTCGTTCCTCTCCCATACACGAATGAGGCGATCGCGGAGGCAAAGTACGCGATCAGCCGTCTCGGCGCGGTGGGCATCGTCCTAACGTCGAACTTCGAGGGTATCTACCTCGGGAATGCGCAGTTCAGGCCGTTTTTTGATGCTATCAATCAGCTGGGAGGGAAGCAAGTTCTCTACATCCATCCTAGCGCTCCGTATGTGAGGTACAATAACAAGCTGGTCGAGGCCAACCCCACGACTTATCCTACTGGCAATATCGAGTTCTTGTAGGTGATATTATACATTTGATCTGTGTTCAACAGCCGATTTTATTCTCCGCAGCTTTGAGACTGCCCGCACACTTATGGACTTGACCCTCACCCAAACTATCCACAACTTTACGAACATTAACTACGTGATTCCCCATGGTATAACGCAGTTACATTTATCTATTATTCTATGTTGACCGTTCTGTTGTAGTTGGAGGCGCTTTCCCTGCCACCATCGACCGTATTCTCAAGTCTGCCCCTGCCATTTATGATTCTTCCTTGGCTATCTACAGCACTCGGTAAGACTCCTCAATTCATCAATAAAATATTTGTTCATCATCATTTTTGCTATAGCTTCTGGTGGGACTCCGCAGGTCCTACTTACTACCACCAGGTTTCCGGTCTGCTCGGGTTCGGTATTCCCAAGTCGCAGCTGCTCTTCGGCACGGTACGTTCCTTATCATATGTAATTGTTTTCTAAATCAAATTATATGTATTCCAGGACTACCCTTATGCGCCTTCATATACCCAAGCAGGCTCTCTGTCCGCGATCAAAACCTCCTCCGTCCTCACCGATGCAGAGAGAACCTCGCTGTTCAGCACGAATGCCAAATCTCTTTTCGGTTCGAAGATCAAAAATATCTAATTTCATAGCGTGACTATTTTCTTTCGACATTTTATTTCGCGGGTTTCTCTCTTGGAAATTTATGTGGCAACTTGTAGAGACTATGGATTGTGTACTACATATCCAAGTTTTATTAGCTGCAATCAAATACTGCTTAACTTTCTGTTCTGGAGTCAACTAATATTCAATTCACTTTAAACCCTGTTACATACACCTTAATTCTTTGATATATGAGATCTACTTATACATTTATGAAAGCTTAAAGTTAATGGGCTCCTATTTTCTACTAACAAATCAGCTACCAAAATTCTCACCTTCTACTAATGGTCCAGCTACCACACTTCTCTACCTTAAGGAGATTATTTGTCACATCCTCAAGCATCTTCTAGGGGTTAATGAAATCACCAAATTTCAATACCTCCTTATCACAAGTGGTATCCAAAGTGGACTGTGTGGCTGGAAGGTAGTCAGGTAAAGCATCCCACTCAGCAATCCTGGCCTTTGGATGAACTTTCTTCAAGTTTTAAGTTGCTTGTTTGAAAGTATAATTACCACAGTGATATGCCAAATGTGGATCTGCACCCAAATATCATAGAAATTTTGCAATTTATAAGCAGAAATATCAGAATAGTGAAACCAGGTAACTATGGCCTAGTAACACAAAGCAGCAGCATCCATAAGTACAGGGAATGGAAGGTCTAGCTAGCACAGAGCATGATGAAAGTCATAGCTATATTAACAATAGAAACTGGTACCTGGAACCCCAGGGTAGGGCTGGTGCTTGTCTGAACAGCTAACTCAGATTTGAAGATGCCTATAGCCTAGCTGCACCACTGAGCCAGGACAGCAGTGCATTTGTTTGGCAACCAGCACAGAGCACAACATGTACTCATAAAGCAAAATACATGAACATGGCCAAAATATTGTGTAAGAAGAGTGCCACAATACATGGGCATGTCACATTCTAAGAATATAAATAATATTGTAGTATGCTAGCTAAGAAGGAACAATTGCAATGCTCTATTGAGCCTACACCAGAAAGATAAATGTCTAAGGGTGTCCAGAAGTTCAAGAAAGAAGCAAAGTCTTACAGAGGATGCACTTGTCATATCCCTATGCAGCACAGCATGCACCATCTCCAGACCACTCTCAATCAATCCTGACACTTTCCTGGCTTCCTGTTCATCTCCAGTGTTTACTCAGGTTTACTCCAGTCCACTTCCATTTTTGTACTTTGCTTCAGCCACACACACTATACTTTTCATAGTATATCTCTTCATGTTAATGTCAAGACCTGAACATGGCCAGACAAGAAGGACAGTACAGCCAAAGAGTGAGTCCTATGATATCTAGAGATGCTAGACAATGTAGGACATTGGCTTCAGCTTATGTGCTGCACCACCCACTATCCTAGTCCTGTATTTAG